>WEIU01006208.1:285670-311751 GCA_013389925.1 Aegithalos caudatus | reverse complement strand
CGCCGCGCCTTAAAGGCGCCTCGTCCCCCGCTTACCTGAGGGTCGCCGGCGCGGAGCGAGGCGCGGATGGCCGGGGAGGTGCGGAGGGGCCCCGGGGACGGTCGGGGAGGTGGCCCCGGGGCTGGGCGGGTCCGGCAGTCTCGGGTCTGCCCGTGCCGGGCAGGCTCTGTCCTTTACAGCCCGATCTCACCCCCGGGCCGGCCCGCACAGCCGAACGTCCCACCCAACAAGGAGCGATCCTGCACTCACCGTCACACACCTCCGGGGGAAAGCGGGATACACCTCCGCAGGAATTCTGTACAGTCTGTGGATGCAAGGCAGGGCAGTTAATAATTGAGGGAGATCCGATAATAAGTTCCTGCAGGGGAGAATGATTAACAACCTGTGACTTTGGCTTTTAAGGAGAGTTTAAAGCTGACTGAAGAAACTCGGCGTAGCTTGGACAACAGCTGCTGAAGGGAAACACGATCAATAATGAGCAGGATTTGGAGGTGTAAATACCAGACAAACAAAAGAGATGCTTAGTATAGTAAACAAAGAAGTAACTGTGATAAATGAGCCAAGATTTATTTAAGAAATTAAAGGAAATAACCAGCTAAGCCCCAGCACGTTATTCTCAGCAGTAAGAGTTGACTGACAGGGAAGTTTCAAGCCGAATGTTTGTTATCTGAGTCATTGCAAGGACTGGAGGATACATTCGGTTTTCTTCCTGTGGCTCACCTGTGGCTGCAGGGTTTGCTTCTGTAAAGGCTTTTGCTAAGCTGAAGTTTGCAGTACAGAGCATACGCCTCTTTAGAAGATCCCTACATTGGTCAAGTTTGCACATTCTGCTCTAGCAAACACCATACACAGACAGTTCCAGGCCCTCCTCACACACAGATAGATCTTCCTCGGCTTAAATCTGCTTCATCCTCTTCTCAGGTCAAAATTTCCAACTACACCTTAGCACGCTTTATGGAGGGGTTGAACCTGGAGACTTGCGTACCTCAGCCCTGTTCTCTGATTTTCCACTGGGTTGAAACAGGTTTTCATGCTGCTGTCATGCCTTTGGAATGACATCTGGAGAAGCCAGTCCTTAGCTTGTCTCATTTCCCACTGTCGTTCAGGTTAATGATATGTTGCAATATTTTGACACGTTCCATTTATGGATCCAAGCTCAAAGGCTTGGCTGACACCAAGATCTCTGAGTTACAGAAGGACACTTCTGTTTAAAGAGAGGTGGAGTGTTTCTGCCTAAAAAGTGCCTTGGTAACAGACAAGTAAAATCCATGTCTTCTCACTTGTAGCCTCGGGCACTAACTAGTTGAATGTGTTACCTCCCACATAACTGTGTCAGAAGGAGATGTTTTGCTTTCCAATCCACCTGCTCTTCCTATCTGATTCAGTTTGAGGCTAGAGCCCAGTATTTGTGACACCAGGTCCAAAAGCTGTTTCATGATCAGGAGACTGCTGGGTGCCACTGCAAGGACTGTGACACCTTAGCTCCTGCCTTCCTCTCTGCTTGTGTGAAACAGGAGAAGGGATATCCACACTAAAAGTTCCTTTGAATTCACCAGCCTTGCCTATCAGCCCCCACACGGTGTGCAGAAACATAACTCTCCTCTTCCCACCTCCAAGGACTGCTCCATGCCCTTAGCTTCACACACCCTTCCACTTCAGTTGAGCACTGCTGCTCTCTGCATCATCTCCAGCCAGTAATTAAGGATGGCAGGGCTCACTCCCTTTGTCCTTGCCATGTCACTTGGTGTTGCTGGGCTGAAGCAGGACAAGAGGTGATGTTCAGCAGCTTTGGTCCAACCTTGAGGGTCCCAAGGAAAGCTGGCACTTGTTGCTGTAGCTGCTGCAGCCTGCTGTGCTGTGGCAATCTCCCCTGCCTTGCACGTGTCAGAAGTGGAAGATGCAGACACAATGTCTAGGACAGCATTACACCTTCATATCATCACCAAATTCCACTCTTCTGGGACATTTTATCTCTCTCAAATACTCTTTCAGCTTTTATTAGATCAGTCTACTGAACAGGATATTACTTCTCGTCTGAAACTGCTTTGCTGATCAGGTGCTGAGCAACTACAGGGACAGATGTGACTGCCTTGTTTCAGAGCTGTTCTACCAATCTACTGATTTCTAGTATTGGGCATAAATTTGCACTGCAGGATATCACCTGGACTGCAATCCTCTGTCTCTGCCTTTTTTTTTTTTCTCCTTTTTTTTTTTTTTTATTTTTTTAAATTATTTTTAAAGGGGAATTCAGTCCCCAGGGCTCTTCCTGTGCTGCAAGAAGCCACAAGTCTGCAAAATCCTAGTGGTATGGTTGGATATTCAGGAGTTTGGTGCTCAGGTGAGGTCACCTCAGTGAGCAGCCCGGGCTCCATGTGCATCTCAGCCCTCTCACATACCCAGTTCATGCCTCTAATGTAATAGTAGGAGCCCTGTTCCATGCATGGCAGCAGCCTGATTAAAATCACCCTAAAGGGGTGGTTTTAGCTGCTTGAGCTCAGCTCTTGTCAAAGAGATAGAGCATCCCAGCTCAAGCACAGGACCACTTGTAGGTGGTACCCAAAGTTAGCAGTGAAAACGTGGACATGGTGTATGGTCTTCCAAGAAGGACAAAGAGAAAATCTGTCTATCCAGCCACCTGTCCAGTGCCTGGAGAGACAGTGGCACCCTGTGGTGACACTAGGTCATCACAATGTGTCATCTGGGCCTTGTCAGACATCACCACCTTAGCCAGGTCCTGGGCTGCCTTCTCTTAAGCCATAGAATCATTTGGGTTGGAAAAGACTGGACATTTGGAAAGAATTCTTCATTGAAAGGGTGCTCAAGCGTTGAACAGGCTTCCCAAAGAGGTGGTGGATTAACCATCCCTGGAAGTGTTCCAAAACAATGGTGATGTGGTGCTTAGAGACATGTTTTAGTGGTGGACTTGGCAGGGCTGGATTAATGGTTGGACTCCATGACCTTGAGGATCTTTTCCAACCTTCACAGTTCTGAACCTTCCCATGGTTCCAACCTTCGTGATTCTGTGACCTCTAAGATCATCAAGCCCACGGTGGTCTCTAGAAACCTACAAGTGGGGGCATCCCAGGGGTGTCCCTGTGTCTGTTTCACTCTGAGCACCAGCCAGCTCCCTGTCATGTGTCACACAGAAGAGGCTGAGCCACTCTCCTATTTATATCATGATGCTCCTGCTTTGCTATATTAGTACCAGCCTGAATCATCCAGCTGGGCTCCTGGAAGATCCATTTCAGATTGTCAGCTGCCTCTTCAGTCACTTTTGCTTCTGGTGTCTCCTGTTTCAGAGTCATTGTCTCACACCCAAGTCCAGCCAAGAGCAGAATTAGCCTGGTATAAAATAGTGGTCAGAAACCCTTCAGAGATTGCAGAGCTCCAAAATCGAAACCACCTGCTGTTATGCAAGACCCTATGGCCTGGAAGGAAACATTCCACCTCCTTGCCAAACATCAGCCCATTGCTTGTTTGTATCTCTAAATTCCTCCTCCAGTTTCTATGGGACAGGTGCTCTTATTCCTCTCATGAATGAGTTCCTCTCACAAAAGGCATTTGCTTGCTGCACTGAACAGCTGGAGAGACAGGTGAGTCTGTTCTCCAAACGGCTCTCATCAGACCTCTGTTATTTTCAGCACATACAGGCTACTATTAAAAAAAAAACAAACAACAAAACAAAACCAAACAAAATCAAAACCAAACAAATCAAAACCAAACAAATCAAACAAACAACGAAAAAACTCCACTCCCAAAATGCCAGAACGTCCTTCCCAACTCCTGTAATTTCGGCGAGAATCAGAACAAAGATGATTGAATTGGGTCAGTGGCAAACCCGGTCAAGCCAGGCTTGATTTTGGCTGCCGCAGCCGTGAGCACGGGAATTCACAGCGGGATCTCTCCCGTGACTCGGGTTCCCGGGAGGAGAAGACCCCTCGAGCCCAGAGGGAAGTTTGCCAAACTTTGCCAGTGCCGCCCACCAGCTGCCCGAGACCCCGCGGCCGGGGACAGCCCCGGGTCCCGCCCGCTTCAAGCCCCACCCCTCATGCATATTCATGAGGAGGCGGGACCCACCTTGTGCATTATTCATGAGGTTTCGCGCGCTTTTGTGACCACGTGGGTTGCTTTTCGCGCGGTTCGCTGGCGGGGCAGGAAGCGGCGGTGATGGCGGTGAGCAGCCGGGCCGGGCCTGGGGTGCCGCTCATTTGGGGTGCCGCTCATTTGGGGTGCCGCTCATTTGGGGTGCCACCCCCGCGGGTGCGGACCCCGAGTCCTCCCCGCTGCGGGACACTGGGCGCTGCACCCGTGCGGGATCCAGAGAGGATTTCGGGGTGGGGGGGGACATTGGTGGTGCGCCCCGCGGTGCTCCTGAAACGCCGAGGGAATTTTCCCGCATACCCGGCGCCGCAGGGGAGAGAGCCGGACCGGGACAGGCTCGGACCCTTTTCCTCCGCTCCGGCTGCGCTGCGCTCGGAGGATGGATTTACCCCCATCTCCCCCCTCCATGTTTCCCTTGTCATTCGCGAGGAGGGCAAATTATTATAACTCATCGGTGATCCATATACCCCCCTTCTGACCGCGGCCCGCACAGCAGAGGCTCTGGAGGCACTAGCTCCCTCTCTCCCTGCGGCCCCTGCACTCACCCTCCCGCCTGTCCTTGCAGGACTCCTCCGAGTCGCAGGCAGCGGTGACCAGCCCCGTGCGGAGCTCCCGCCGCGGCGATGCCTTCACTTCCAGCCCCGGTCGGGACCTGCCGCCTTTCGAGGATGAGTCCGAAGGGCTCCTGGGGACCGAGGGGCTCCCCGAAGAGGAGGAAGAAGGGGAAGAGCTCATTGGGGAAGGGATGGAAAGGTAAGAAAATCGTTCGTGGGGGTTGGGTCCGGCGGTAAGGTGTCGTGGGTGTCAGTGCAGCCAGCGACGTGGAGGGAGCCATCAGGCCTGTGGGATCTCTCTGCTGTGCTGGTACGTGGGGTGAGGCGGCCGAAGAACTGCTGGGCAATGAAGAAAGGTCGGAGCATGGTATCATTTGAGTCCTGGGAGAAGTGAGCAAAGTTCCAGCATGGTCCAGGGTGGGTAAACCAGGATCTGCCTGGATGTGTGATGTGCATTCAGCCCAGCTCTTTACTTCTGCAGGCATGAATTTTGATGTTGTTTCACTCAACAAGGCCTGCGGCAAGCTGAACTCTATATCACAAAGGCTTGAATGCTGGCATTCCTAACCATGGTCTGGGAGCCCTTTACTCCAGGGCATTTTCCACTGGGAAGTGCCTTCCTGCTCAACATCTTTCTGTCCTGCTGCAGAATAACTGTCCTGACTTCTGCCCACCAGTAGCTGGAGAAGGGCTGCTGAATTACTTTCCTGTCCTGATTCCCTGCCCTGTGTTGTGTGCTAGGGACTACCGCCCCATCCCGGAGCTGGATGTGTACGAAGCAGAGGGCCTGGCCCTGGATGATGAAGATGTGGAGGAGCTGACTGCCAGCCAGCGGGAAGCTGCCGAGAGAGTGATGAGGCAGCGGGACCGCGAGCTGGAGCAGGGCATGGGCCGCATGAGGAGGGGGCTGCTCTACGGTAGGTGCAACGAGCTGTGCCAGGTGTGCCACCCTGCGTGCTTGATAATAACCTAGCCCTTCAGGGGAAGCTGGGCTCTTCACTCTCCAGTTAGTAGGGAGGTCTCTAGAGCTCCACTGTGTCTGGGCTCTTAAAGAAATCATTGGCTATGGGCTTGGTTGGATTCCCCAGTGCAGGATCGCTTTCCTTTGAGTTTCCTAGGAGATCATTTGGTGTCCTGGTTGCTGCTGAAACAAAGTTAGGATCCTGGGCCTGTGTCAAAGGGTTGGGATTCTACCAAGTGTATGCTGTTTGTTGGTGCTGGTGCTCCTGTAAAGACTTTGTGGGCTGGATGGAAGGGGCTTTGATGCACTTTAAGCTCGTTCCTTGGACATTAATGGACTTGAATGTGTGTTGTTGCATACAAATCTTCAAATTCACACCCTTAAAGTCTTAGCTATGTTGTCGAAGATGTAGGAGCAAGTCCAGAATGGATTTAGGCCTGGGATGTCTCTTGGTTTGTATCCCAGGCTGTGACCTCTTTAACTCCACAGCCTATGCAATCCCACTGTAAATAGTCTATAGAGTGGGAATGGGAATCCCAGATCCTGAACAGTTTTTCCTCCCACCCTTAGACAGTGACGATGAAGATGAAGACCGTCCTGCACGGAAGAGACGGCTGGCGGAGCGGGCTGCTGAAGGCATGGAAGAGGAGGATGAAGACATGATAGAGAGCATTGAGAACCTGGAAGACATGAAAGGACACTCAGTGAGGGAGTGGGTTTCCATGGCAGCTCCCCGGCTTGAGATCTATCACCGCTTCAAGAACTTCCTGAAGACCCATGTGGATGAACATGGGCACAATGTCTTCAAGGAGAGGATCAGTGACATGTGCAAAGGTAGGGTTGGGTCATTGGAGGCTCTCTCTTTCTTTACGTTGGTTACAGTACTTCGTGGTGATCCAGCACAGAGATGGATATTTTGCTGCCTGACCTCTGTTCCAGACGTTTCATCAGCACTTTAAGAAAGCCTGATGCTGATGGAGATAAATGAATAATGGAAACATGTCTACCGTCTTCTTTGGTCCTGGCTGACTAATTAGAAGGCCCCTGGCGTCTGCTCCTCATTAATATTCATTTTGTAGAAATGCTAGCAGAAGAATATGTGGGGCAGCAGACAGTGGTCTGCAAGTTTGTCATCTGAAAGAGACAACAATTGCTTGCTGTCTGCACCAGTTACTTTCTCACACTGGAAACTGGATTATCCAGCAAGGGGACACAAATAGACCTTGTGACTTTGGAAACTGTGTCAGTGTTGCAGCCTTGTATTCTGAGTAGGCACTGCCAGAAGAAATGGTCATTAAGGCTGTCATTGATGAGCTTTAAAAGCAGAAACTGTCACATCTAGGAACAGCTCATGTAGCTGTCCATGTTGTATTTCTTCTTTATATTGAGCAGAAGCTTGAGCAGTAGAACAGGATCAGTTTTATAAAGCTGGGAAATAAAAGGCATTTGTCTCATCCATTTCCATGAATATAAGATACAGGAGGTATTTTGCCAGCCATTCAGCACACATAATGTCTCTCCTATTAACTTCTGTTTCCTGGAGGTCTCTGAGAGAGTTGTGTTTTGGGCTGAGGCTTTTTGAATTTTAGAAACACTGAGCCTGGGAAGTATCTGTGCAGAACTGGAGAGGAACAATCACAAGCTTGGTACTGATGAAGAATTTGTTAGAGAAATAAATTTAAAGGAGTTTTCCACCCATTTTCAAATTGTTAACCTCTAAACTTCAGGGAAGGTGCAGAAATCTACTAACTGCAGCCTGTAGGATCCAGGCTTGTCTGTTCTGACTGTCCTTTACAAATTCCTGGAGGAGTGAACAGGATGAAATTACAATTCACCCCATCTTTTTCTTAAGAGAATAGAGAGAGTCTGGTGGTGAACTATGAGGATCTGGCAGCCCAGGAGCATGTCCTTGCCTACTTTCTGCCTGAGGCCCCAGCAGAGATGCTGAAGATCTTTGATGAAGCAGCCAAGGAAGTGGTGCTGGCCATGTACCCCAAGTATGATCGTATTGCTCAGGAGATCCATGTCCGTATCTCCCACCTCCCTCTGGTGGAAGAGCTGCGGTCACTCAGGTAAGGGCACAACTACCAGCAGTGGCTCTGGGGCTTGCATTAGGCTTTGGGGTGCTCAGGACTCACCTGTGAGCTAAACCTCTGGATAAGTCTAACAGGATAGCTGAGCTTCACACAGGGAAAAAAAAATCATACTAAGGATGAACTTTCAGCATCCCTGAAGTGAACTTGTGCCTTGCAGCAAGAGTATTTCTGGAGGGTGTTCTGCCTTCTGTGCCCTGCAGGCATCTGTCTTGAGTACCTCTGTCTTTCCTCAGACAACTGCACTTGAATCAGCTGATCCGGACCAGTGGAGTGGTGACAAGTTGCACAGGGGTCCTGCCTCAGCTCAGCATGGTCAAGTACAACTGCAGCAAGTGCAACTTCGTCCTAGGGCCCTTTTTCCAGTCGCAGAACCAGGAGGTGAAACCCGGTTCCTGTCCGGAGTGTCAGTCTCTTGGCCCCTTTGAAATCAACATGGAAGAGGTAAGAGACTGTGTGCTTTGCCTGGGTGAGAGTGGCTGCTCATCCTGCTCCACTGCCTTTTCCTTGCAGCCCTTCTTTGACTCCCACCCTTGGAACAGCTTGCTGTGGGGAGAGGGGTCTTCTGCTATATCCAGGGGTCTGTGAAGATAGGTCTGTTTGAGGTCTGTTTGAGGTCTGTTTGAGGTCTGTTTAAGCTCTTGACCTGAATGACTCAGTTTATTCAACCAAAAGGAATTTGTTGCCACACTGGAGGTGTTTGGATTCAATCTTTTGCCACAGTCATCTTTGTGGAACAGTTATTTATTCCTATTTTAGAAATGCAGACACACACTGTCCAGATCACCTTCCTGGGTTAGGTCAGTCTGTCCTGATCTGTCAGCTTAGGAATCCAGAGGGCAAAATCCTTGATGTGAGGCTTCTGATTTCCATCCTTTGCTTTGATAACCTTTAACCATCACAAGTGGAGCATTCTTCTCCCAGGAACTGGTCCAATATTTGGGTGGACAAACACTGTGGGGGCTGAAACACAGTGGTGAGATGCAGCAAAGTGCTTTCCTGTCCCCACCATTGTCTATCACACTCTGTAGTTGCTCCTCCATCCTTCCACGTCCATAGTTTTCTAACAGAAGAACAGTAAATCTTGGAATGGCCCTTCTCTCTGAGGTGCCTGTGAAAGGCCATGTGGTGCCTGCTGGACTTGCTGGGTAACTCTGATTTTGCTGCTGCAGACAGTCTATCAGAACTACCAGCGCATCAAGATCCAGGAGAGCCCAGGGAAGGTGGCTGCGGGCAGGCTGCCCCGCTCCAAGGATGCCATCCTCCTCGCTGATCTGGTGGACAGCTGCAAGCCAGGAGATGAGATTGTGAGTACATTGTTCAAATATCAGGAGAGAACAGGGTATTTTTACATTCTGACAGTGATATCATGGGAACATCTGTGGGAATATGGGGGGGGTTGTCCTCAGATGCATTTGAGCCTTACCTGAAAATGGAGAGGGGGCTGTTTTGTACTGTGCAAGCACTGACACAGCATTTTCTGCTTCCAGGAGCTGACAGGGATCTACCACAACAACTATGATGGCTCCTTGAACACTGCCAATGGCTTCCCAGTGTTTGCAACTGTGATCCTGGCCAACCACATCGCCAAGAAGGACAACAAGCTGGCTGTTGGGGAACTGACTGATGAAGATGTGAAAGTGATTGTGGGTCTGTCCAAAGATGAGCAAATTGGGGAGAAGGTGGGTTAGCCTCAGACATCCCTTCTTTTCCTGTTGATGGCTTGCCATCACCTGGCAGCTGGATCAGAAAGTGATGAAATGGGTCAGCTGGCCAAACAGTGGTTAAAGGAACCCAGGAATCCCAATTCTCTCTGGATGGTTTTCTGTAGCTCTCAGACAGCTGTTGATCAGTCAGTTACAGGAGGGAAGTAAATAAGGAACCTCCATTGTAGTTCTGGAGGTCAAATTTTCTGTTTCTCCCGTTCCTTCTCTGAGCCTTCTACATGAAGGGCAGGGCTTCGTGTAGACAGGTGGGCTAGAAGACAGGTGAGAGACACTCAGACACTGCTTACATCTGATCATTTTCTCTCCCTGTGTCTTAAAAGCCAAGTGGTGGAAGTGTTCTGTGAGGCCAATGACTGCATCTCCAGTCCTCTAAAGGGGAAATTATTGCTGAACTTAAGTTGTGATAGAGATTTTAGCTTTGCTTCCTCTATATGCTAAGACCTGAATCCAGTATTTGAAATACCAAAGCTCCTGGACTAATGCATGTTCAACCTCACTTGAGTCAGATTCAATATCTGTAATGGGGGCTTCTCTCCACTGCTGTGCTGTTGTTACAGTGACTGCTGTTGCAGTGGATGCAACAGCTTCAGTTGAGTCTGGAGTGTTTTAACATGAGTAGTCTCCAGCATCAGGTTATTTTCAGAATACCCTTGAGAAAATAAGCCAGTTGTTCATAATATTTGACTATGACGACAATTCATGTGCAGCAAAGCCCATTCAAGTACTGTCATGTGCAGTGAGTAACCCTCTGATCAAGGTCCCCAACTGTACAAGAGCTGATAACAGGCACTTGTGTACAGCACAGTTGTGGAGGCAGTGGCAGCAGCTTCCAGCACCAGACTAAATAATCTGCCATGCCCCAACAACACCATTTTTGTGAAGCTCCTTCAGGCAACAGTGGGTGTGTCATTACCTTTGAAAAAGCCCTCACACCCTGGATAATAAAACACTCTTTGGAGACAGCAGTATCTTAAGAGTAGCTTTAGATACGACATCCTGCTGATGTTCATGCAAGATTTTGTTCAGAATGGGAACTGGTATTCCCTGGACAACTCCTCTGGTTTCCCTTTCAGATTTTTGCCAGCATTGCTCCATCTATTTATGGACATGAAGATATCAAAAGGGGCTTGGCTTTAGCTCTCTTTGGTGGAGAGCCCAAAAACCCAGGTGAGTGTCACTTGTGTCCTTTGGTCCTCCCTCACTCGGGGGAGGGCAAAGGGCCTGGGGTTTGTCTGTGCCATTGCAATAAGGGTGGTTAGAGTTGTCTGTGTGGCTTGGTAACAGACAAGGTTTAGCAGACTGAGGAATATCTGTGATTAAACTGGCTGTTTTATCACACTGAACACTCTGGTGTGACAGTAGAAATGCTATGACTGAAAACAGCTCCTGCTGCAAACCCAGGCAAGTTTTTATCCCTCCTCTAGGGGGTCACATTTAACGCTCCTTCAGAGGTTTGACCTGGCACCCTGATTTGTTATCATCTCCTTAGAAGGATGTGTTAGGATGTGTCAGCAAGGTTAGAAAGTCTGTTTTACAAAGATGACTGCCTCCAAAACTGACTTTATTTCCCGCCCAACTTTCCTGTAAACTGTTTGCCATGTCTGCTGGTTGTTCTCTCTTCGGCTTTGTGGTGCTTAGGGCAGGGTTGCTGCTAAGCTGTGCACTCAGCTGCCTCATGGTTTTCCTGTTGCTTTTGTAGGTGGCAAACACAAAGTTCGTGGTGACATCAATGTGCTTCTATGTGGAGACCCTGGTACTGCAAAATCACAGTTTCTTAAATACATAGAGAAGGCATCAAGCAGAGCAATTTTCACCACTGGCCAGGGTGCTTCTGCTGTGGGCCTCACAGCCTACGTGCAGAGGCACCCAGTCAGCAAGGAGTGGACTTTGGAGGCAGGAGCCCTCGTGCTGGCTGACAGAGGTGTCTGCTTGATTGATGAATTTGACAAGGTGAGCCCAGCTTCATCTCTTCGGGAAGGATTAGCTGTGAAGTGACCAGCTGTAACCTCTGTCCACTGAGGACACACTCTAACTCATGGTGACATCTCCCAGATGGCCAAAGTCCCTGCAGTTTGCTTAGGCCCTTGCTGTTCCATAGTGCAGTTTTCTGCCTTTTCAGAGCATCTGGAGATGATTCCCCTTGGTGTGTTTGGCAGTGGGGTATAGACATAATTTCACTCTAAATCATTCTTGCTTTCCTGTAGATGAATGATCAGGATAGGACCAGCATCCACGAAGCCATGGAACAGCAAAGCATTTCTATCTCCAAAGCAGGCATTGTCACATCCTTGCAAGCTCGCTGCACCATTATTGCTGCTGCCAATCCCATAGGTAAGTGCTGAGAGACTACAGGACCATCTCGGGCTCTCAGCATAAGTCCACAGTCATGAGAGCTGTGGCACAGCCTTGCCTCCCTCTGCCTGGTTCCCTCAAGTCTGGAGCAGAGATCAAGTGAGCAGAAAAGCCTTCAGGAGCATACTGGAGGTGTGTCCTTCCTCCAGAGCTCCAGCCTTGGAGCCTGTTTGACACAGATGTCTGTGTGACCCAGGTGGGCGATACGACCCGTCGCTGACGTTCTCGGAGAATGTAGACCTGACAGAGCCCATCATCTCCCGGTTCGACATCCTGTGCGTGGTGAGGGACACGGTGGACTCAGTGCAGGTAGGGGCTGTGCCAGCAATCTCAGTGTGTGCTGGGCTTCAGTGCTGCTGTTGGGATGCTCAGCTGCAGCTGCCCATTGGGTTTTTTCTGTCCAGTGAGTGTGCTCAGTGTTGGTGCACTGCTCTCTTGTAGGATGAAATGCTTGCCCGGTTTGTTGTTGGCAGCCACATCAAGCACCACCCAGGGAGCAAGGAGGCAGTGAATGGGGACACTGATGAGGTCATCCTTCCCAACACCTATGGGGTTGAACCCATTCCTCAAGAGATCCTGAGGAAATATATCATCTATGCCAAAGAGAAGGTCCACCCCAAACTCAACCAGATGGACCAGGACAAGGTGGCCAGGATGTACAGTGACCTCAGGAAGGAGTCTATGGTAAGAATGCTGAGGAAAGGAGGGAAGAACTGTAGGTATCTAGACTGCAAATCAGCCTGAGGCTGCTCCAGCATATGTTGACACATTCTTGCCATTCCCATCACAAAAGTCTGTGCCACTGTTTTGTGAGAGACAGACAGATCCTGCAGTGTTTGCTGAACAGATGATTCTTCATCTAAGTGTAGAGTCTTCCCTGTTGGTGATGTGTGGACTGATGGACTGGACACATGTACAGTGCCTGTCATAGCAAAGTCCTTTTGTTGTCACCCAATCTGGCAGGCCCCCAGGACATGTTTGCATTCACTCAGATCTACATGCTCCTGGTATTTACAGGGAGCTATTATCTGTAGAAGTGCCCTTCTGTTTGTCTGTGGGATGTCTCAGGCTGATTCCATGCTCTCCAAGTGAAAGAGGAATTTTTGAGGTGTGAGGGAGATTTTTGGAGCTTGGGAAAACTGTACCTTTTTTGTTGGGCTTTTCATTTCTTTAACTCCTACAATTTGCTGGAGGGAACTAGATTGCTAATCTTGGAAAGGCCCTAAACAGTGTCACAGAGTGTCCCCACAACATCCCTTGCACTGTGCTGAATTCAGACAAACAGGGGAGCTGTGCCAGGCTGTGTGGCCGTGCCAGCAGGTGGCAGAGCCTCCTTAGCCTGAGTCACCCTCAGAGGTGCAGAGAGCTCCCTGCAGGGTGGAAGGAACTGGATCCCAGACCGGAAGGCCCCTGTCTTGTCTCTTGCCCTGTGTGTTGTCTCCTTCAGTAACGTGTCACCTCCTGCCCTCAGGCGACGGGCAGCATCCCCATCACGGTGCGGCACATCGAGTCCATGATCCGCATGGCCGAGGCGCACGCCCGCATGCACCTGCGCGATTACGTGGTGGAGGACGACGTCAACATGGCCATCAGGGTGATGCTGGAGAGCTTCATCGACACGCAGAAGTTCAGTGTCATGCGGGGCATGCGCAAGGTGGGCACCCCTGGCTCGGCCAGGGCCTCTGGCTGCACCCCGGGCCCTGTGGGTTCCACTGCAGCCTCCTTGCACTGCCCTGGCTGTGGGTAGGGAATTCCTGCTCTGCAGGGGTCTGTCCTGTGGGGACAGGCACTGAGCCTGTGTAAGTGGAATACTGTGGGTCTGAAGTGTCAAGGAATTTTCCTTGCCTGGCCATCCAGGAGCCACTCTGGCAGTCACACTGACACCACCTGAGCTGGGACCAAGGCCATTTCACAGCTACACACACCGCACTCACAGTCAGACGTGGTTTCCTTACCAGCTTGACCCCAGGTTTTCCCATAGCAGAGTCTAAAACATCTGGGTACTTAGAATAATTTAATCATCGTGCAATAACAACAGCTCAAGCTGGGGGCCTTTGAGGAGGGACCCCAAACAAGGCACTGTTCTGTGACTCTCCCTTGTTAGTCTGTGGTGAGGCAATGTCTTTGTTGGGTCTGAGAAGGCAGTGTACCTCAAACCTCTGAGCCAAAAGCACTGCCATATCTATTCTTTTTTGACACCTTCCCTGCTATTTTGGCACAGGGCACCTGCTGCTGCTGCTGCCAGGTGATGAAGCCAAGCAGGCAGTTTGTTTCTTCATGTTTTTATTGGGCTCTCAGAGTACAGTTAACCACAGGGTAGCACTCACTGTGGGTTAGTGTGCAGTCTGCCCTGTTCTCTGAGTAGCAGGGGCTGGCTCCTGAACAGCTCTTGGCTGGCCATATGCTGGCATTTATCCACTGTTGAGTGTCTGCCCTCTGTCTGGACGACTCGTGGCCTCTCTCTTTGGCCTCAAACATCCAGCCAAGTATGAGCGTCTGCTGGGGAGGCACAGGGCAGTCTGGGTTAAGGAAAACTGCTCTGTGACTTGCCCAGGGCCAGCCCTCCCCCTGCTGTGTCCCTGTGGGCAGCACAACCCCACAGCAGTGCACTGCTAGCCCCCAAGAGGCACCAGCACCCCTAAGGAGGTTCCAGAAGGGAGTAAAAGCAATTAGCAGAGGAGTTGTGGCTGTCAGAGGGCTGCCACTGCATGTGCAGGTGGCAGCTTGTGAATGCCATAGTCACCTGAGATACACTAAGGGCACAGGTGACAGCAGTGTAATTTGGTTCCCTGTGTGCTCTGTGGGAGGAGGGGGATGTTGGGCACTGCGGTGTGTCACTGCTCTGATCCTCATGGCTCATCTCCTCCTCCCTCCTAGACGTTCTCCCGCTACCTCTCATTCAAGCGAGACAACAACGAGCTGCTGCTGTTCATCCTGAAGCAGCTGGTGGCAGAGCAGGTGATGTACCAGAGAAACCGCTATGGAGCCCAGCAAGACACCATAGAGATCCCAGAGAAGGACCTGGTGGACAAGGTATGGGCTCATAACCAGCTGCCTCTGGGACTGGTTCATGCTCTCTCTGCAGCTTTAGAACCACAGGCATTCTGAGACTTCTAACTTCCCTTCCTGCATTATGATACCATAAAAAACACTGGTGTTAATCAGTATAACCCAACATCAGGATTGTCTCCTCTGTTATCTGCTCCTCTTGTTTGGAAGTGCTGTATTCTTCCCTCTCATACCCCCTGTTAAAGCTTCAGGATTGGAATGGTAAAACCTGTGGTATGGTGCTATGCAGGTGAATGAGAACTCAAGTTCACTGGCATCTGCATTTGAAGAAGCAAAAAGCAGAACTATCTATGTGGATGAACTTTTCCAGTCCCTCCTGAGGCTCACTTACCTCTCCCTTCATGCTTGTCTGAAGGTTGTACTTCTGACTTGGCCTCTCTGTGCAAAGTATTGACCTTGCTTGGCACTAAAGCAGTGTTTGATTCCTGGATTAGTGCTTTTCTGCTCTTTGCATCAGATGTGCAGAGTAATTACTTACCGAGCCTCAGCTTGGTGTTGCCAGGGTGACCAGCCCCAGTCAGATGTCTCCCTTGCAGAACTCTCCCACTGGATGTGGTTTGGGGGATTTTTGGGTTGGAGTTACATTCTAGCTCTAGTGGAGGTAAAAGGACAAGCTGAGAACAGGCAGATGCTGAGCCAGCATCCTCTCTTGGCTCAGCTCAGCACTGCCAATGCTCCTTCCTCCTGACCTGCAGTCTCCCCTGCTACTGCAGCTCTGGCTCCTGCTGAGCAGAGCAGATATTGCTGACTGTGAAATTTTATGCAGCCTCTGCTATGGAAAACCACAGGATTCTTACTTGGATTAAATAAATATTTATCTCTCCCCTCTTCCTCCTCCCAGGCTCGGCAGATCAACATCCACAACCTCTCAGCCTTCTTTGACAGTGAAGTGTTCAAGATGAACAGGTTCAGCCGGGATGTGAAGCGGAAGCTGATTGTCCAGCAGTTCTGAGGCTGGCAGCAGGGTCTGCCACATGCTTCTGTGAGATCAGACCTCCATCTTCCAGCCCTCCAGGAATGCTACAGAGATCCTGAGCCAGAGGGACTAGGCTGCACATCCTCTTGCTTGCTTTGTGCCTAATGGATTAAGGGAGTGCTGAGCTGCTGAAGACCTTGTAAATAGAACAGAATTAAGTAGTTAAATGCCCTGTCAAGTCTGTTTAGCAACTTTGTTCACTATTTTGCCTTGTAGCTAAGCACAGCAGGGAGAGAATTGCTGGCCATATACATGGCATGTTTTCTGTTTGTTTGTCACTAGTTGTTACAGGCTCCTCTGCAGGAGGGACCAAGTGGGAGCATTTGGAAAGCATTATCCATCCCCCTTAGATTGCAAGCACCCTCAGGGATTCTCTGTTCCCATCTCTGGTGACTGTACAGCCTCATGGGTGATAATTGAAACTGCTTTCAACTCTCCATGAACCAGCCAGTCTCTCTGCTCCAGGCCTTTGTGCCTGACACTTGACATTTCCCCAGGTTCCCACATGGTTTGACCTTGTGCTTAGTTTCTGGAGGGAAGGAGGGGGGAAGCAGAGGAAGACAAGAACTGAAACAAAACATAGCTCTTTCTGATCTTAATGATGATCTGTATGGGCACTGAAAACTCCTTCAGTACCTGCTGGGGAATCTCCAGAAGGAGGAGTGGAGAGGCTTCTCTTGCATTAGTGGATGTTATCTCTGTGTAGCTGTTAGCAGGTGTGAATTTACAGCTGAATCCAAGTGCTACCTTTGACACCTACACTGAACACCCTCTCTCACATCCATTTGTTGAGGGTGAAGTACCCATGTTGCTGTTTTTGGGCATGGTAGTGGAGGAGGCCTAAGCTGTATGTGTTCAGGGAGGACAGGATGAGCTCAGTGTTCACATGCAGTTTTCTTAATATGTGTGTTTTAAATACATTTGTTTTTCAATACTTCTGCGTTTCCTCTTTGGGTAACTCCTGCCACCAGGAGTTGGAAGTAAGAGCTTAAGTGAGCAACCTGGATGCTGCATGAACTGCCCAGCAGTTTGTGGGGTTAGGTTTGGGTACAATCACATCTCCTGTTTGCTCCTTAAGTTAGTAGGAATGGCCAGTGCTGGCTCTCAGCTCTAGCTGAGACATCTGTGGACTGATAGCAGGACACAGTTTCCCTGGACCATGCCATGAATGCTGCCTTTCCCAACAAGGACCTGCCTGCAGTGGTTCCTTCCCTGTCTTGGCTGTTTGTTTGTATCCCATTGCAACTCTCCCATCACAGTATTTCCCACCTCCCTTCCTTGTGCACACTTGGGTTAGACAGCCTTGATCTTATGCCTTGGCTGTCACTTAGATTGCAGTCTGGGAGGAGCAGTAACCCCTCTCCAGGAGGCAGCTGGGCTCTGCAGTGAATGTGCTCTTTCCTGGCTGGAGCTGCAGGACCTTATGGCATCTCCAGCCTCCTGTCTGAGCTCAGGAGAATTTGTGAGCTGGCTGCTGCAGCTGTGTGCTGGCCAAGCAGAGGTGTCCCTGGCTGTGGACACTGGGGTTTGTCAGGGTGGGGTGTGTGTGTGTCCTCCCAGCCTGGAGCCAGCAGGGCTTGAGCCCTGCTGGGGGCTGAGCACATGACTCAGCCTGAAGCTGGCTCTGCGTGTTGCCTCCTCTGTCTGCCAGCTCCCTCCTGTGTATTTGTTTAACTATTTTGGCTGTTTTTTTCCCTTCCTACTGGGTCTGTGTCTACCAGGACTTTCTGCAGGCAGCCCATAGAGACGCTTCCTGGTATTCCTTCCCTGCCTGAGCAAGCCTATGTCCCTGAATGTGGGCCTGGATCAGATCTGTGTTGGGGATGGCCAAGCTGCTGTGTGCCTGCAACTGCTGGTGATGTCCAGTGTGGTTCCTCAAGGACACAGCTGTTGGCACCTTATCTCCTACTGCCAGAGGCCACAGAGACTGTCCTGGGGACAGCACCTGCAAGCACTTGCACACTGCCCAGCTCTGTGGGAACCCACATACCCTGTGGGGAATGTCCTGGCCCTGAGAGAGCAAAGGGGTGAAACAAGCTTGCAAACTGGTGTGTGTGTGTCAGTGACTGTTGGGCGCAGGAGGAGGAAGAGGCTTTGTGTCAAGCTGGAGAAGTAGGAAATGCTTCCTAAAGCCTTGCAACCTTGTGAGGCCTTTGCTATGCCTCTAGTGACCTGCAGTTAAATAGGTGGCCAAACATGTCACTGCAAACCATGAGAGAGACACAGGAATGGGGCAGGACTCCTGATTTTTCCCAGCTCCTTGCCCTGCTGCTGGACAGGGTTGTTGATAGGCACCATTCAGTTTTGTCCTACAGCTTTCTCCTGCCTTCTGTACTCTGGTCCCCACCTCACTTGGCACATGGAGTGAGCAGTGGCATCAGAGAGATGCCATTGTTGGAGCCACTTGTTTGTCATTTTGCTCACAGCCTCCCAAATCTTCAACACAAAGGCAGTTGTGCCCTCCCACCATTGTGTTGCCAGCATCCAGCAGCGCAATGAATTCTTGCAGCTGCGCCCTCGCTCATGCTGGCATCAGCTGCTCACTGGAGTGTTAATGCCAGTCTGAAGGCATGTTCCTCCTCTCACGGCCACTGAGCTTTTCAGGTTCCCTGGAGCAAGCTTTGGCTGTTGACAGCATCAGGTGTCTGGTCTGGACAGGGGTGCAGGCGGATGAAAACATGCTGCTCTGAGCAGGGACTGCCTTGCCAGGAGCCACGTTCCCGCTGAACACAGCGAGGGTTTTGCTGCAGAGCTCTGGAGCTCAGCAAGCCAAGCCACACTCATGGAATGAGGAGTTGCTCCCCTGACAACCTTGAGTTTAGCCAAGCTTGTGCACTTGGCTTCTTGCTGCTGTGATTCAAACTGCACAGTTCCCCTGGCAGCCAGGGGCAAAGGCAAGAGGCTGGGGGAGGTGGGGTCTGTTCACAGCAGGCTATGCCTAGGCTCACATGGAAGATAATAAAGGTGCTCCTCGTAAAGGAGACAAGGCTTTATGGAGACAAGTGGTGTCCCTTCTTGTGGCCATCTTCCCTTTGGGACTGTGGTTGTTGGCAAAGGCTGGGTCACTCTGGCTTCAAAGATCATCTGGATTTGAAAAGGCCACGATGGGGCAGATCCTGATCCAGTTTAATCTGAACATGCTGTGTGCAAACTCCTGAGAGAGCAGCAGGGCTCTCTGCATCTCAATAAGCTGTTTGGCTTTAGCCCAGCATGGAGCAAACACACACACACAACACACACAGAGTGCACCTGCTTGGGGTGTATGAGCAAGTGCCTGCATATACCAGCTAACAAACCAGTATGTGTGAGTTGGGAAAAAGGGAGATACAGAGCTTGCAGGAAAGGGCTTTTCATTTGTACTAGCAGAGTTTAGCTTATGCCTTTATTGTAATCATAAACCAACACATTACAACTGCAACTCATGGGCTTATCCAGTGGTTGTTTCTGAGTTTGCCTGTCAAATGGCAGATGCCCCTTGAATAGGTGAAGTTCTACATTCAGTAATGTGTGTTTTTCTCCAAATTAAGGCCAGAGCCTCTTGGAAAAACTAGCATATTCAGCATTTCTGGACCAGCAGTGTTTCACTTTCTCTCATGCCAGACCTTGGCTGGAACCTTCTCTGTCCATCTCCATTGTGTTTACTAAAGAGCTGTCTGGAAACTGGTTGACAAGAGTTTTCCCAGTGTAAGAGTGCTCAGGATGCAGCAGTTCTGTTGGATAGTGGCATTTTCCCATGCTAGTGCAGTCCAGCCAGCTGCAGTACACCCAGGAGAGCTTTTTCAGCTGCTTACAACTCTGCTCTGTTGACCTCAACTCACCCGAATTCCAACATATGAAGACAGTATGGGAATATATTTACAGCAGATGTGTGTCCACAAATGCAGGTGTCACTGCAAACAGCTACATTTCCTACAGTGCTGCAGCGAGGATGCACTCTGAACTTCCTAGTATTTTTCCATCTCCTAAAATACTTCTCTACTTAACAAGACAGAGCCAAAATTGGATCAGGCTTCTGCTGTATTTTGCATCTATTATGCAGTTCTTGCTGCCATCACTGATTTAATGTCTCCATTATCATGGAGCACTGGTCTGCCAAGGATTCCAGCCATCCAGCATACCCCTCAGCCCCTACTAAACATTTGAGAGCAGCCTAAAGGGGCTGCTGAGCTCTGCATTTTTTACAGGAAAAGCACCTTGGAAGGGCTTGTGCTCCCTTCTGTTTGTTTTGCAAGTCACTTCTCTCTAAAGGAGAGGTAAGGCTGTTGGGGGAACCCAGAGGAAATGCCAAGTTTCTTTGGGTGATCCAGTGCTCAGGGAGATCTGACAATAACTGTCCTGTCTAAAAGATGCTGAGGAGCCTCAGTCCCATCGAATCCCATGGAAACACATATGTAGGAGTACCAATAGAGCCTATGAGTCAGTGACTGGCTCTCCTCAGAGTCAGGAGTTACCAGCCCTCTTCAGGTACAGGCTGATCCCTTTACTCTGAAAGTACATACCCACATTCCAGCTTAGTCAGCTATTAAAATAGCAAGAGTTTTTCTGAAGATGACATTAGCCTTTTCAGTTTAGAAAGCTACAAACCACCTCTGGGTCTACCCAGTGAAGATGCCCACTAAAAGATAGGAACCCACCCTCACCTTCCTAAGTCACAGTTCAAGGAGAGAGGTGTCTGGGCTCTGAGGGTACTAATTAGCCTTAATTGCCCTGACCAGGCTCTCCTGGGCCTCTATCCACAACTATGGCCTGGTGTCCTATTTAAACTCACCCTGGGGCCTATGTGAGCTTTGAGGGGGGAATACAGGTTTTTGTCTCCCTGTGCCTGCTCAAAGTATCTGTTGATTTGGGCTGTGATTCATGGACTGCCTTCCTCATCTTGGTCATCTTCTACTACTATGGCACTGCCAAGTGATGCCTGGGTGATGACTGCCATCAGCAGACCTTGACTCTGACCTAGGGACTGACTGGTTTGGTGTTGGTCTGGCTCTATCACTGTGAGCTTCTCTGAGGATCTGGACTTCTGTTTGAATCTGGGTGTCATCTCTGAGCTGCTCATCTGTCTTGGGTACTGGGGGGCCTATCCTGCTGGCTGCTGTGCTCAGCTCCCTGATGTGTGCTCCTCAAACCTGGTACAATGAGGATTTGACAGTAACTTCTTCAGGTTCTGGTCATACCTCTAAAACAGGCAGAGCTAAGACTAAACTTCCTGTGCCTTGTCATTAACCCCTTTACTTTACTGGGCTTTATCTTGCTTGTCCTTCTGCCCCAGTCAAAAGTGTTAGAAGATCTGAGGCTTCCTACCCTCATGACATCTTCATTTCTGCAGATTTTTTATCCCTTCCAGAAAGTAATTTTCTTAGTGTCTGAGTTGATAAGCTCAACACAGAGATAAAGGGGTTCTCTAAACTGTACAGAGGCCCAGATTAAATGACGTGAATGGCCCCAAGCAGATGTGCTGCTTTCTCCTTCCTGGCTGGGGGCTCAGAAGTCACCACTCATGTAAATGGGAGGCTGTGACCATCCCTGTGCACGCCAGAGCAATGTGACCTGGCTGCCATTCCCCTCGAGTGAGGGGCCCTGTCCCCTGGGCTGTGAGGAAACCTGTGTGAGATTTCAACTGCAGAACTGTCTGCCTCCTTGCCCCAGGTGACTCTGTGAAAGGTTATTCTGGCTCCTTAATCAAATTCAATAGCTCTGTTTTGCTCTGCCCTCTAGGAATCCGCTGAGGTTTGCTGTCAGAGCGGCTGTTAATGCGGCAATCAGCTCCACTTTGGTCAGGAGAAACACGAACCTTTAGGGATGGGAGGCAGCAGGGGCATGTGGAAACAGGGAAAGTAAAACACAACTTGTGCTTGTTCTTCCCCTCCACACCAGGTGATGCGAAAGAAGCAGGGCTGGTAGCAGCACTGTGTCTCAGGTGAGCAGTGTGCTGTCCCTAAGGGGAACAAGCTGATGCAGAGATGAAGAAAGGCTCAAACTGATACAGAAAATCTTGCTGGGGCTCTAAACAGAGCAGAATCTCTTCCCTTCTAATTACAGCCTGTCCTGGGAGGCATTAGTTGCTCCAGGTCACTCCTCTTTAAGTGTTTATCATAGATCTTCCCCAGCAGGATTTTGGATGAGAGCAGGAGCTGTGTGTTTTGCCCAGAGAATGGCTGCATGCCTGGCTGTGCAGGAATAGAGCGGGTACCCACCCCTGCTTGGTACAGTCAAAACGTTTCACAATGTCCCAGAATTAAAAAGACTAAGTCAGCAAATGAGCTTATATAAAGCTTGTCGGAGGCTCTGAAGTAAACTCACATATTCTGGAAAAAGGGAGAGGTTCAATCTTTCCTTGTGCCTAAGGAAGGGCTGGACAGGCAGGGAATTTTCCTCTTCTGGAGGGATGAGGTGCCAAAAGTCTGTATAGCTTGATAGAAAATTGTGTTAAATTGCATGGTGTGCCACAAGCCTGCTGTGTCACCCAGCCTCTGTCCCAAAGAGCAGGTAACCAAGGTAATGGGAATAGTCCATTTTTTTCTTCTGATCTAAGAATGGGCACAGATCACCTTTTGTTGCCCTGAAAGTGTCAGTGGGGAAAGAAAGAAGGGTTAAACCCTTTTCCTGGTACTAGTGACATCTTGCATTTTCTGACAGTGCCAGAACTTAACATCTGACTGTTTATTTGTTTTGCTTATTATTTACTTTCTTGCTTTGCTGAGCACAGGCAATAGATCACTTTCACTTTTGTAGGTGAACTCAGTTTTGCTGTATTTAAGAGAATAAAACATCTCACCAGCATATTTCAAGTTAATGAGTTGCTGCTTTTTTTTCAAGTGGAGTTTCAAAATAAGTTAAATTTCTCTTGAGATGAGACTTTGTGGTAAGTTTCTTTTTAATTGAAAAGTCTTAGGCACCAAATTCTTTCCCTTAGCTATCACCTCATTCCTCTACCTCGATAGTATTTGTTTGCAGGCATCTTGGAACAAAATATGACCCTTACACTGAAATGGGAAAGCTGGCTGAATTTCCTGAAGGCAAAAGCTGTTACAGTAACTCACAGGGGGAGACAGCAGAAGGATTTTCAGTTTTGCCAGCCTAAAATACACACTTGCTTTCTGATTCTGCCTAACAGACGTAACTGTGAAATTGAACAATTTTGGGGAAGAACAGAAAATCAAGGATAATGGTAATACCAAGAAAAATTTCTGAACAGCTTTGAAGCAGCTATAAAAAAAAGCATTTAGTGTGATTGTAAAGCCTCTTTTACCAGTGCTCTGTATGAGAATATATACCAGGTAGGGAGGCTGGAGGGAGATCAAATGAGAAATGACGAGCCTTTGACTATAAAGCTGTCAATGCCTCAGAAGAGAGCCAAGCCAGCTGCACCTATTCCAGGGAGTGTGAAATGGAGATGCAGGGGCTGTGCTGGCTTGAAGTTAGTGCTGCTTTTTAAAGAGAATTGGTGCTGCCCATCTCTGCCAGCTGTTTTCTGCTCCACTGGCAGCACTGACCTGGCTGATCGATGTTGCCACTAATTTTATTTAATTTTCTTGCCTAAGATGTATCTTCTCCTTTCATACTCCCCCTTTGTTGCTCAGTCTGAGATTGATGTATAATGTCAAAATAAATCCAGGGAGCGCCATGAGCTTCTGAGATTTGGGAGCTGGATGTGGCAGGGTCAGGAGATCTGAAAGGCTTTTAGTTACCCACTTGTAGTAAGCCACCTGCATGCGAAGACAGCCAAATTACCAGCAACAAAGTGAAAAATGACAAGGGCATTCATTAAATTCCATGCCTGGGCTAGAATCTGAGTGCACTAAAGTGTTTTTATCTCATCTAATGGGTAAGCGACAGCTCGGTAGTTCCTGCTGCATTTCCTGCTTGGTGGAGGCTGGGGGCTGCATTAATTCTGGGATAAAAAGGACTTTCAAAGCCCTGGATGGATGTGGTCTAAAAGAAGCCAACAGCAAGTTCTTTGGTCCAAGCCTGTCAGCTCTGCCTTGCCACACTGGGGAAGGGGTGCAGCCAGTCTGCTACTTGACCTGGTCATGCTGGGGAAAGTTGCAGCACCCGAGCAGATGATGGAAAGAAAGAGCTGACAAAGAGGCTGGAAATTGCACAAAGGGGTGATGTGTGCCAGTGCCAGCCTGGTAGGAGCTGTAAAGGTCAGTATCAATAATACTGAGTACCCTCAGTTGGCTGATTCATTACAGAGTTCAGCAGGTTATGGCACATTGACACCTTTCTCTAGGTGTTGAAAAACAGCAAGTTCATGCCAGAAAAGAAAAACAACAACAAAAAACTACCATCAATTTTTCCTTCAGGAGATTCACTCTTCAAACAACAACAACAACAAAATAATTTTATTATAGGGAAATAAAAACTATGGAGTGTTTTTAATGAACACTTATTTGAGGAATAAGGATGCTTGAATTTAAAATCCTGATCACCTTCAGAGCTATGTCCTGATGTCTCAGTGACATGCTGTGTGGGAGAGGCAGAGTACTGGGCACACGGTACAAGCACCACAAGCATGAAGACATTTGGTGAGGCTGTGACAGTACAGCTTTTTCCTCAGTCAGAACGTGCAGTGTTGGATTTTAGCATCCCCAGTCCTCCTAGAATGTGTGATGGGAAAGTTGTTTTGAAACCAAAGAGAAAGGTTCCTATCCACTGCTGAGGAAAACCTGAAAACATGAGCTGAGTGCCTAGTGAGAAGGGACCAATATGCTTTTGGCTCCTTTGGAGTCATATCATATTTGCAGCCTTGAACGAAGAGTTGCACAGCTTTTCTGAGGGGCCACATGCTGCAGGCCTGCAGGAGGGGAGTGGGACAGCTGTAGCCCATCCAGCTGGCAAGGGGAGTTGAATGCAGGGAGCTGGCCCGTGTTCCCTCACAACTGCTGTGGTATAACTGGACCTGTTGAGCCTTATTTCGTGGGCACCTGTCTGACAAAGTCCTTGCTTGAGTCATTTACTGTAATGTTGTGCCCTAAGGCCACTAAAGATGTGTTTAATTTGAAATTTAGTGTAATTGGAGCAGTTGGTCTTGTTGCTATAATAATGATTTTCGGCAGGATATTCAGTGTGTGCCTTTCCTATCCACCAGAACTGCTCCAAGAGATACAACTCCAAGAACTGCTGCAATACAGATTTTTTTTTATAATGAGACACAGCAGTTTGCACAGAAGGGCATGGAAAAGGGGACATCAGCTGAATTAGTATCAATGTGACTGTCTTGAATATAATGGTGACACACCATGGAATGGTTTTCCCAGCAGGTGTTGAAGCAGCTGTCCCTGCTAGGGCAGAGGCTCCAACACAGACCCAGCTTCAGAAAACATGCAACATCCCAAGCCTCAGGATGCAGTGAGTGATAAAGGAACCAACAAGAGATGTTCTTGGATCTCATACTAAGCAGCAATGAGAGGCTCATTGGGGCTGTGAAGGTCAAAGGCAGCCTTGGCTGCAGTGACCATGAGATGGTAGAGTTCCCAACACAAAACTGGGCTGCGTATCTGCATATCTTTATCTGGCTGATAAACAGAGAGCCAAGCTTCCATCCAGAGGGACCTTGACAGGCTGGAGAGGTGGGCTGACAGGAACCCCCTGCAGTTCAACAAGCCTTTCAAAGGGCTGCACCTGGGGAGGAATATTGTCATGCACCAGTATATGCTGGGGCTACCCATCTGGGAACCAGCTTGGCAGGAAAGGACCTGGAAGTTGTGGCAACACCAAATAAAATGTGAGCCAGTGATGTGCCTTTAGCACAAATATATTGATGGCATCCAGGGCTGCATTTCCTTCCAGTGGTGCCCTTCCAGTGACACGGCCAGAGGCAATGCACAAAAACCAAAACACTGGAGGTTCCTTCTGAACATCAGGAAACACATTTTTACTGTGAGGGTGACTGAGCAGCAGCACAGGCTGTCCAAAGAAGGTGTGGGGTCTCCAACCTCGGGGACACTCAAAAGCCATCTGGTCATGGTCCTAGGAAACTGGCTGTAGGTGACCCACCTGAGCAGGGGCTTGGACCAGATAGCCTCCAGAGGTGGGGAAATAAATTTGCCCAGCGGGAGAAGTTTTTCCAGGTAAAGAAGTGAAGTGGAAGCTGAGGGGTGAGGGAGAAGCGAGCTGACAAGCCGTGGACAGCTAAAGAAAGGTCAGCAGGCGGATGCGGAGGGTCTCTGCTTTGCGGCCCGTCGCTGCCGGCCCCGGTGTTGCGGCTGACATGGAGCTACCCTCCCGGGGGCTCTGCCCCTGCCG
>WEIU01006208.1:252263-284965 GCA_013389925.1 Aegithalos caudatus | reverse complement strand
GGGCACCGGCAGCGGGGGCGGGTGGTCGCGGCCCGGCCGGGGCAGCCTCGGCTGCGGCAGCGCTGCCCCACACCGCCCGCTTGGGTATCCATGGCTTCGTCCGGCGTTCTGGTGTTTTTGCGAACTACCGCGAAACTGATACAAAGAACGGGCCACCACAAATTGCTCCACAATTCCCCAAGAGCCTTCTCCTGAAATTTGGAGGAGAGGTAGGGTGCCAGGGAAAGGCAATTAAGTGCAGGAATAATTATACTCGGAACAGTTATGAAGGCTCTGCTTCTATTTTTAAATAGTCTGGGGAAATTTCCCAACAAAGGGATCCCTCAAAGACCCGTGAGGCTGAGATTGCCCTCCTTCTCCCTAATCCATCCCTTTGTACAGAAATCTGGTTAGTGTGGAACAGGAGTTCTGAACAGGGACATTTGAAGTGTGGAGGAGTCTTTGTCTTGAGTCATTCTGACAGGGAGGGAAGGGCTGACTTACCAACCAGTCACTGTCTTCCAGCACGACCAAGCTGTGATACAGTGACATCCAGTCCCCTGGCACATCTCTCTTATTACCCCAATCTCCTGAAAATGCCGAAAATGTTCATGGAGGAATGTGTCATCTGTAGAATCTCTCTGTCCAGGGGCTGCAAGTCTATGTTGTCCGGGGCTCCCTAAAGAGAAGAGATAAAGCCTTTTAGGTTTGCAAACAATAGTGAGCTTAAAGAGCAAAATGGATCTGAAAACCTGTTGGGGTTTTGTGCCGGTACTCTGTGGCACAGAAGCAATAAATCTTCCCAGAACTGAGGAGGGAGCCAGTTCTGTGGCTTCCTCCGGGCAGGTTGTCCACACTAAGGGAAAACCTTGGGCACAGCTGGCAAAGGTTCTTCAGCCGCCTCTCAGCAGGAAACCCCTGTCCCCAAATCCAGCTAAACCTCTGCCTCCTCCAGAGAAGAGTGTAAGATGTGAGGGGGGGAAATGCTACAATCCCACCCTCCAATCTGTCAGAAAGGGCTGACCCTATCCCCATAGCTGGAAAGCTATGTTTGCTCTGCACAGGAAGAGGAGATGGACCTCATGGTGGTTTTAAAATGTGGCAGCCAAAAGGACCACCACTGGTACTGCTGTGCTGAGGGGAGGATCTGCTTCCTGTTCTGCTGAGGCTGCTAGAAACTTTCTAGTGCTGTTGTCCAGCTGGTGGTGATACGGAGGATTTGGGTCCTTGGCTTTCCCTGTGATCCTCTCTGCTGTCCTGGCAGGGAGAGGCATAGGGGTGGGAGCTGAAGAGCATCTCCCAGGGACAGCTCAGTTCCTGATCTAGTGAAATTTGTAATCCTGGTGGGCTGTGGCAGCATTGTGGGGCTGGACTCTGTTGGCCAGGTATCCCCAGACAACTGGGCTCCTGCCTAGATGGGGGGTCAGAAGTAGAGATGCAAGCTGCTAGGAATTTGTATATCAAGCTCTGTTCTGGTTAGTAGCTTTGCTCAGTGGTTCAGGATCAGTTCCAGTCTGAAATAATTGAGTGCACTCTGGCCTCACTTCTCCAGTCCCACAGGACAGGAACAGTTAATACCTGAGAGAGAGCTGGATTGACTTTGTGTGGCTTTCCACATGTTTCCCTGGGCTTGGAGCCTCCATAGATGTGCAGGATGTGCTGAAGTGGGACATGAGACAGTGCCTCATCAGGGTCCCATTAGACTGCTGGGCAGCACAAGTCTGTTGGCAGAGTGTGAAAACATCTCTCCAGGCTCTAGGGTATCTAACTCCCCTTGGTTTTGCAAGTAGAAAAATGATGCAGGGGGAGAAGGAAGGAGTTGGTCTCCTTTCTCTTTTTGTCTCCCCAGGTGGTTGTCTGCATGTGGGCTGTTTAAGGGCTTTTTTTTTCTTTCTGCCTGCTTAGAAGATGTCTTGTTAGCATTGTGTGAACAACCCAGAGATGAGGGAGTATAGATCAGGATGAATGAAAATTCCCTGTAGTCAGTTTTTCCTTGGCCGCCTCACTGCCATAAGGAAATGTTCATTTAATTACAGGCATCAGGGGTAGAAATAACCACATTAAGCCCTCAAGGGGAAGCTGCTGGTGACGAGCTGCAGATCATAGTACACAGAAGTTTTTCCACTCACTCTGCATGGGAAGAAGCTGTGTCATTTTGTGGGTACCTGGGAGAGCAGCAGCAGCACTGACAGCCCTGCTGCAGGGCTGGGGCAGAGGGGCTGGAGGGGGATGCATCAAGGCTTGCAGCTGGTGCTTGGGTGAACTGGCTCCTCATTCTTGCTGGCTGTTTGTTGAAACCAGGGCACTATTGAAACACGTAATCCCAAAAGAATGGAGAGAGGCTATTTGTCAGCCACACGAGCACAGCCTGCACTGAGGCCAAGAAAACACGTGTGTTGGTTTGTTCTGAGGGCCAGGGATGCTGGCAAGGGAGGTACACCCTCTTGGGGCTCAGATCAGTCCCTGACTGTTCCTGTGCCTGGTGAAGCCCTGTTGTGGTTACAAGGCTTTGGATGTACATTCTTGGTTGGGGTCAATTTATTAGTGCTGGGAAACCAGCTTTGCAGCCCTCCCTCTATATACCAACTGCAACCATGGCTCTTCTTGTCCTGCCTGGTGTTGTGAAGGTAGTCAGAACCCATATATGTGCCCTGGGACCACCAAACCTTTGCATGAGCTTTTTTTTTTGCCTAGGATACACGACGTTGTTTGGAGAGTGGAGCCTCTTGTTTGGGGGTGCAGCAGCATGTGGCAGGGTGGTTGTCATTGCTCTGCTGCAGGGGCTGGAGTGGAGTGTAACCATTTAGTGCTCAGCATTATGCTAGGGGATTTAGAGACCTTTTGGGGTGTAGAAGGTTTCAGTTACATTTTGACAGGCGACCACTGCTCAAGGGAAGTCCCTCAAGCACCTGAGGTATTGCTTGCTCTGGGCAGGGAGGCTTTGCAGAAGAAGCAGGCATGAGCCTTTACTTGCTGGAAATCAGAGTGAGCACAGTGCAGTACATGGTCCAGGCTGGGACAGAGTGAGAAGAGGAAGCACAGGCCTGGTGAGACAGATTCAATGCTTTGGGTCTCCAAGAGGGCAAAGAAGTCTGCAAGCTGTGGTTTTTCTCTTAGATCAGTGGCTCTCATCCCATGGTCTGTTAACCCCTGTGGTTCTGTGGGCTATTTGAAGATGCCTATGAAAGATAACTGAGGAAAGAAAATTCACTTCTACTGTGTAGAACTGTCTACCCAATGCTGTTTTCCCAGGGGCTGCATCTCCCCTGTCCCTGAGCTGGGAGCTGCCATTGTCAATAGCAGGAATTGTGGAGGAGAGCAGACGTTGCTGCAGAGAGGAGGGAGGTGTGAAGGCTACGAGACAATCTGGGGAGGGAGTGAAGGCAAACAGTCTGGGAAACTGAAACCAAGTGAGACCCTGACTCCTGGCATGAATGGTTGAGCAGAGGGGGGAGGACGGGCAGGCATGTTGAAGTGTCTTTGACCTGCTTGCATGGAGTCTCTTGTGTGCAAATGGGTGGAGGTGTTTAGAGCAGTCTGGATGTTACAGATCCTAAGGACAGGATTCCTGACACATCTTGGTGCTGGGATGAGGATGCCCAGCACCCCTGCACACCCCTTTGTCCCCCAGTGCTGACAAAAGGCACATCTGAAATTATCTGCAAAAGCAGGTGCATTCCCTGGCAGTGCCTTGCTGTTTCCCATGGGTATACCTGGGCCTGCATGCCGTGGATGTTCTCTGCTGAAATACCAAGGGAGCAGATGGTGGCAGTTCTTTGTGAGGTGGTGCCCACCCAGTACGTGCAGACACGCACTCCCTGCAACTGGGTGTTGGAGCTCTCATTATGCTTGCTGTAAGGAGCTGTAAAAGCTTAAAGATTCTGGCACAACATCCCTCTAAAGAGCTGTCCCATTGCAAGGGCTTCTTCCTTTGTGCCTTGTTGGTCTTGTTGGTGTAGGTTGGTAAGTATGTGCTCCCTGCAGACCACGTGCTTTTCCTATTGCTTTCTAAAATATGCTGGAGACATAGGAAGGTGGATGGTTTTAGAGGAACACTCAGTAAGGGACCTGGTTGTTGGCAGTACCAGAGTAGGATGGCAGTCTGATCTTGTTTTCTGAAGCCCTAACTGGAAATGATCTCTGAGATTAGGGCCATGGTTGGATGTGTAAGTAGTCTAGTGCAGTGTGGGAGAGCAGCAATAAGGCTGTGTGGGAGCTGGAATGGGAGAGTTCTCTTAGATGGTGTGTCCCAGAACAGCTTTTGGTCTGTAACTCTGAATGAGCACCAAAAGAACTTGGTTTGATACACAGTCATCCCATATACTTCCCTGTACAAACTGTTGAGGGTTTGGAGTGTAGAGGCTCCAGGTGACTGTGTGGGAATCAACTTGGACATCCCTCAGTCAAACAACATTTCCATCTCTTCCTCCACTGGCCACGGTTGGGATCCTTTTTTGTTATTTAGATTACCCTGCATTTTGTTGTGTTCTGGAAGTGGTTTGTGCATTGACCATTCTGCCCTGGGGCCTCTTTCCTCTCTGCCCTTGGGCCTTGCTCCCTGGCCTTTCCAGGCACAGTGCTCTGGGGGAGGGAATATCCCTGGCAGATGCTTCCCTCATCTGGTCATTGTGCTTCTGTCCTAACTGATTATCAGTAAATGACCCATTCCTGACCCAGCTCTCCTAGGAAATAACATTGTTGGGTAGCTCCTGGTTGTGGGGTGGGCTTGAAAGGAAGGTCAGCAGTAGCATGGCCAGATGGACATTCTTGGGGCTGCCTCGTTGGCAATACCACCATGCTCTGACCTCCCTCCCTGGTACCCACTGTGCAAGCGTGCTTGGGTGGGGTGTGCAGGCTCTGCTGGTTGGTGGTGACAGACAGGTAAATCTGAGTGTCCGCCAGGCAAGTTCTTCTCTTCAGCAGGCTGATCCTGCCTCCATGGCACTGTGGTGTAGCTACAACACTCAGGAAGGAGAGGTAAAACCAACCTTCTGTTGGGTAAACTGAAGAGCACTCCAGCCCCTCTACAGATCAAGCTGATGTGATGACATCTTAAGAGATGATTGTGTGTTTCCTTGGAGAGAAATTGAGGTTTGCTTGTTGCTAATTAAAAAGCAAAAAAATTTTTAAAGGCTGTTTGACTCAGTCACAGCCAGATTCCATTTCAGCTCCCCAAATCCCTCTTCTCATTTCAGCTGGACACAAAAATGACTTATTTCCTTTTTCATTTCTAGTCCTCTTCAATAGGCCAGTTGGGAGCTTTTAAATAGCTGCCCTGCCCCATGGAGAGGTGACTTGCTTTGTGGCAAAGGGATGAAGTGATTCTTGGTCAGCCAATGTAGAAAACACTTTGGGGTTATTTGGGGTTATTTAGAATTGTGAAACTGCTCTTATTCACAGCACTTTGTGAGAAAGNTTTTTTTTTTTTTTTTCCGTTGTTGAGCAAAACTCCCTCATCTCCTTGTCTGGGGCTGTTGTGTTGGATCCTCTGCTGAGCTGAACAGAGCAAGCTTCCCCACTTTGACTTAGAGCTGCTTTCTGAGGGGTCAGTGGGGTCAGCACTAGCAAACTCATTTCATCTCTATCTTCCTGGCTGGCTTTTTTTCAGAAAGGTAACACTGCAGCATTATTCCCTGCTGTTGGAATCGCCCCATTCTGCTCCTTATAGAGGTGAAGCATCTTTTGCACTGGCTCCACGTGTCACCTTTGTGCACGCTGGCAGCAGGACAGCGCGCAGCCAGCGCACGAGCTCCCGTCCTGGTTTCGGTGCTCTCCGCCTTTGTTCCCTCTCCCCTCTCGATCTACCTCTCCCATTTCTCTCTTTTCTTGCCCCTCCTCTGTCTGCTCTGGGAGGGTTTTTCCTCTCGTGCTTGAAGCCCTGCTGTTTCCCCGAAGGCTGGCTGCCCTTTTTAGCATGCAGAGCCTCATCTCCTCCAGGTTACGCAGAGGTGCCGCAAAAATAGAAATGAGAGACAAACGCCCCATTGAAGCAGCTGGTGAGCCCTGGCTCCATTCCCTGCTCCCTCCCATCTACAGTTGCATGTCTTTATTCATTTGTTTCTTTATTCCTATCACTTGATCTGCATTTTAGAATACAAAATCGAGAGACTGATGGCTGGTAGAAGTTGTCTAATCCCTGTTACACATCCTAGGAGGAAAACGACCTGCAACTGAGGTCTTGGGCATTAGATTTCCTCTCTCAGCTGTGCTCCCCTGCCTCCCAGCTCAGCTCATGCTTTGATTCTTTCTTTGCCTTGGAGTTGACAGCTGCGTGGAGCTCCTTTATGAGAGGCTTGAAAGAGGGGGAAGATGGCAAATCTTCGGGCTGCTTTTTGGCACCCCAAGCCTTTGGGTTTTTGCTGCTGGCGCAGAAGGCATGAATGAAGTGGTGTCAGGATGGTGTCTGGAGAGATACTGATTTGTACCCTGGTGTGGTGGTCCTTTAAGCCCTGGGGCATTCAGGCTGGTGCTGGCACAGAGGGTTCCCGCAGAGCAGTCTCTGCATCCTGTGCCTGTGGATCAGACCCCAAGGTGTTACTCACATCTGCCCCAGGGGACACCTGTCTTGCTCAGGCTGTGCATGACTCATTCTTAGGGATGAGGTGGTGTAGTTTTATCTTGGGCTGAGGAAAGCGCAGCATCCCAGTAAACCAGCTAATGCAGCTTAGGGGTTTTAACTGGGTAAACACTTCGGAGTTAAAGGAGGGTAAACAAACTCCCAGCATCTGAGCTTCCCACATGGATGGAAATAGCTCTCTGGATTACCAGGTTCACCTGCCATGAGATGTGTGTTGTAGAAGGGGTGGGATGGGCTCTGGCTGAGCTCTGTAGGCAGCCCAAACAGAGTGTAGCTGATGGAAGAGAGGTTTGAGACAATGTAGATGCTGGCACAGAGGTACATTTTGAGGCTTTGTCTTGCTCCTGGGGAGACCCAGGATGTGCTTTGTGGTGTGGCTGGAAAGCTGATGTGCCACATCAGCCATGTCTCTGCTAATGGGAATCAGGGGAAACTGAGGCACTGGGGTGGATAATGAGCTTGCTCAGAATCCAAGCAGTCAGTTGCAGTCACATATAAACCAAATATTCCATGTGGCCTTGGACCTGCCATGGTCTCTTCCTATCCTTCTGCTCTCCTTTGCTGGATAACTTTGAGAATAATGTTTCTTTTCTCCTCCTTGCTGCTCTCTGTCATGTTTACTTAAGCTGTAAGCTCCTCAAGACAAGTGCTCTCTCTGGTGGGCCGCTCTGTCAGTGATGCAGGTGTCGTCTGTCAGCTGGGGAAGCTCACACTGGAGCCTACTGAGCATCCTTGAATCAGCATGGGGCTGTCCTGGCCAGATCTTCCCAGGTCCATGCTCACACACAAGGGATGTGCAAGCTCTTGATTCCAGCTGTGGACTGCACCGTTCGTGCATGGCTCAGGAGCTGGCACATCCCTAGAGATGCCCTGAGGTGTTTTGGTTGGCTCTGTGATGCTGCAGTAGCTTGTTTTCCCTTTGATAAACTGCTTCTTTTGCCATTCCCTTTTTGTTGCTGCTCAGGCCTCAGCTGATCTTGTCTTGGATCAATAGGGCAAAATAAACAGGATTGGGAAGTGCTGAAGCCTGGCCCAAGTGTGTATGGGGAAGGGTAACCAATATTGGATTTTGCTGAGTTCAGAGAATACTGGAGGAAGGTGGAGAGGGTCACAGCAGGCAGGAGACTTAAGAAATGCATTTCTGGCTTCTAATATTCTCAGGAATTTGGTAATCAGTCTGTCAGGTGAGCAGCGATTCCCAAACTTTCTGTGCCAACTTGCCAATGTTTTCAATGAATGCACCGGGGCCAACCCAGCTGCCATTGGCCCATAGCTCTTCCTAGCAGTTGCCCTGATGTGGATTTGTGCTTCTGAGATGTGGAGTTGTAGGGGACAGTGGTGGGTAGCAATGTTGGGTGGTTGCCTAGTCTGTGCCCTTGCCTGAAGGCAGTTCAGCTCTGCTTAAATAATTTCAGGCCACGTGTATCCAGATCTGTGTGCAGCACCCAGGTGATGTCTCAGCAGTGCTTTGTAAACTCTTTGTAATACTTCACAACTCTGCAAGGATTTTCACAACTGCATTCCACTGATATCTCAGAGCTCCTCCTAATACAGGAGTTTCTCCTCTTAAGACATTTCTAATGGATGTTTTCCCTATCTTGTATTAGAAATGTTTTATGCTAGTTCTCAAGGGGGTGGCTTATCCCTTTATGCTTTTTCTTTTCATAATATTTCTGTTATTCCCATTCTCAAGATCACCTAGCTGTATGTATAGTCTTTATGTGCAGTGAGGACGTCTCCTTGCTTTGTGTCCTTGGATAATTTCATTATCATGTTCCTACTTTTTGTTCCAAGGTCACTTAGGAAAATGTAATAGAACAGCAGATCCAAGTACAAACCTTGAGGAATTCCACTAGTAGCCTCCCTGTAATTTTTTAAATATAGCAAATACCTTACAGTTTTCCCGCTAATAGGTGTCTTTTCATGTGTCTCTTGTAATTCTGCATGAGGCAGTGTATCACATATTTTACTGAAGTCCAGATGGATTAGAGCGGCTGCATTTCTGTTGTCTAGAAAATCACTTATCAAAGAAAAAAACAAATTAGTCTTCATTTCAGCTTATTCAATTAGTTCAGTTCAGTGACTTGTTCATTAACAATTGAGAAACTGAGTCTGAGCTGAGAAGGCAAGAAAACGTCCTTTTTTCTTCTAATCTATGAATACAAATCAGCTGTGAGAGGGTGAGATCTAGTTTTGATGTGCTGAATAATAGAGGACTGCAAAGCAAATGGTTCAGTTCACCCAAAGTAGATACTTTGCTTGCTTAACAAAACTGTTTTAAATGTAAAACAGCTTTTGGTAATTTTATTTTTTCCTTATGCCTCCATATTTATAATGGTATTTAGCAGCTGAATAAAGCCAAGTCCCAGGTGCCGTTTTTCTTGCATTTTGATTGAAGTTCAATATGCATGTGAATGTACCTTGACACAAATCACAATTAAAGTCTCATCTAGGAATCAAGAAGTGTCAGTCAATCCTTCTAATAGTTAAAATGGAAATAATAAGAGTATAATGTTGAAAGAAAAGTGCAAAATACAGCTTGCTTCCCTGCTTAGTGTTAGGTAGATGTTTGCTGTTGTCACAATGTAATTGTTACCCATAACGGTCAGCCCTTCCTTGTGAAAACCAGAAATGCGAGTGCATTGAAGTTCAAACAAAAAGTAGATTTTCACCCTACAGATTTAAAACATGATTAATACTGGTTGTAAATAATATTGGTTTGAATCAGTCTCCCTGCATATAATAGAGCTGTAGATCAGGACAGTCTGAAAGAAACTGTCATTGTTTTCACAAGGCCAGAGTTTCATGGCTGAAGTATAAGACATTTCACCTCCTCTCCAGGCTGGGTGATGATTAACAAGGCACCTCATCCTTTAACAGAGGCAAAAACACCTCAGAGAGGGTGAATCATCACCCCAGAAAGAGGTGCCCCAGGCTGGATGATTGCTTGGCACTGACTTCTCCTGGATGAGAATGCTACTCTGCATGCTTGTGGATATTTCCCAAAATACCCTAATTTTCCTCCTCAGCTGAGAGCACAGCCCATCTTCAGGGCAGGTTGGTTTGGCAGGAATAGGCTTCAAGAGGAAGACAAGCCCAGTGGGTTTCATTCCTCTCTCTGATGTGTGTTTATTGTCATTATACAGGGACATGGTGCCTCTGCCTTGCCTCCTCGGAGGACCCAACTACCGATGGCCTCACATCAACTTCCCTGCTGGAATTTGCTATGATGTCCCACCTGGAGACCATGAATTCCCAGGAGCAAACCAGCCCAGAGGCTGCAGAGCCAGATCTTGCCCCTGGTTCTCTGCATGCTGCTCCAGGGTCAGGCTTTGCCAGCGAGGAGAATGAGGAGTCCAAGATCTTGCAGCCCCCACAGTACTTCTGGGAAGATGGAGGAGAGCTCAATGACTCCAACTTGGACTTGGGACCAGCAACAGGTAGGTTGTTTTTACCCCATTCTTCCTCCCACTCTGTAAGGACTCTGGGGAAGTGGAAGGATGCAGGAATCTATCTTCCTACTTTGACACAACTCTTGCTAAGAGGGCCTGAGATTAAATGTCAGCTCTATTTTCTCACCTCAGTGCCTGATGTGTCCCCAGTGAACCCTGAGCAAGCACAGGCTTTAGAAACCAAGTTACAGCTGAGCTTTTATTCCTGAGCTGCTATGAGCTGGGAAAAGCATTACCTCCATCTAGTTTCCCATTGCCTCACGCCCTCCTTTCACTTTCTCCCCTTTATGCTCTCTTCTCTCTCACTTCTTTCTGTTGCTGTCTATTAAGCACAGCTTTAAGGTCTCAAGAGCCTGACTGAGATCAAGGCCGTCTTAGCATTTGAGTCAGAGCTGAGTTCCCCGGATCAAGTTCTGGATTCCTCACTCTGTGACTTCAGTGGTGATTTGGTCCAAGAGAAAACAGCAGGTTTTGTCCCTTGGATAATTATCCTGTTGCCTACCCTGTCCTGCTACTTCCTGAGAGGTCATGACCAAGATGCGTTTCATTGGCATTTGAGTTCACTTTCCTCTATGAAGTGTTTTTCTGAGACCACTGATTCCCTTCACTAGTCTCTCTCCAAGCCCCTCATTGGCTTTGAGATGCTCTCAGGGAGAGGGATGGGAGGAAGGAGGAGGTTCATTGCAGGGTTTCCAGTAGTTTAGGAGATTATTTCACATGCTCCTGCTCTTAAGTGTCATGTGGGGCATGTATTAACCCAAGGGCCAGCCTTCAGCCTTATCCCTCCTCCCTTATGCAGTATCACTGTCAGCAGGTCTGACCGAGGTCTGCAATTAGAAAGCACAACTCTTGTTCTATCTCCACTCCTATTTCTGTGCCCTTAGAAAACACCCGTGCTCTCCCAGGGCTGCGAGCTCCCGCGGAGCTGTGCCTTGTGCTGCCCGCTGGGGCACAGTACACACAGTGTGGGGCAGGGCCATCCCAGCTCATGTCTCCAGAGCTCCCTGCCGGGGTGGTACAGGTGTCTGGCTGTGCCCTGGCTGCCCCGGGCAGGCCGGGCCGTGGGGCCGCCGTGCAGCGCTGCTGGGGGCGGCGGTGCCGCTGCTGCCGCCGCATCCCGGGGCGCGCTCGGTCCCAGCCGCTCTCACGCAGGCTGAGCTCGCTGGCAGCGCTCAGCGCCGCTTTTCTTGGCGTGCCAGCAGGCACCTGCGTGTCCTCGCAGATCGGGACGTGACTTGGAGAACAGCGAGTGCTTGTGCATTGAGAGCGAGATGACTGGGTACTGAACCCAGCCTTGCCTCTTGCACGTGCCTCGCTCCATTTGCATGCAGAACACGCTGCTCTCTCCTTCCGTTCTCGCCTGCAGTTCTTTCCTCCAGGAGCAGATGTGCTCTTTCAGCTGTCCTTTATGCATACCCTGCCCTATCCGCTGCCCAGCTAACCGCTGCTCTGCTTCCAAGTGCTGTTTCTTCCCCTGACAGTTGCTGTGTCCAGAGCTCGTGTCTCAATGGCATTTCAGAACCTTGGTTAATAGAACAGTTTGAATTATTCAAGAGCTGGGAGCACATTTCTACTTAAAATTTAATTAGAAACCTGCCGTGTGTCATTTTACAATAAAGGATATTGTAATAGCATCCCTAAATTGGGCAGTCTTCTCCTATCGTGCATAGCCTCTATATGAGAGATGCACCCAACCAATGGAACTTACATGCTGCATGTGTGACAGATGCCATGTGATAGGTTGTGGAACTGTGTGATGACATCTGTTAGGTTATTTTCAATGTATAAACTCATTAAACAGTTTTAACAGCTGCTGTTTAAGGAAAAAAAAAGTTTATGATGTAAGTTCTTCCTTATGTGAGATTTCATTCAGTGAAGTGTAGCTCAGCATAGTTGGTAGCTCTGTCCCAGGCACACACTGGAAACACTGCATCAATCAAGGCACAGAACAGGATTATTGTACTCCTAGAAAGAGAAATTTACCTGCTATGAAAGGAGACCTGTGCTGGCTTCTTTTTGTCTTGTATAAGGATATTGGGCCTGAACTGGTGAGGATCTTGCAGATAGGCCAGATCTCCTGCTATTCAAAAGCTGTATTAGTTATCTTCATCTCTCCTTTTTTTATGTCCATCTGAACTCAGTATGGGGAGGCTGCCCTGCCTTTGTGTGACTTCAAGGCTCCAAGAGCTAAAAAGCAATAACAATCTGCAGCTGCTGCGTTTTTGGGGTGTTTTTTTTTTTTTGTTAAGCGCATAAAAGACATACTTTAAAAATATTTCTAGAAGACATTTCTAGGGCCACCTGTTAGTCCATTAGAAAGTGAGAACAAACTCCCAGTGGCAGGGCACAGCTCAGCCTGGGGCTCTGGTTCTCCTGAATAATGTACTTTTGCTGATGTACACCACAAAACAGTGATTCTATATTGACATCAGTGAGCAGCAACCTTTGGAAGGGCCCTGACATTTTTCTCTGTCTGAGGGTGCACACAAGTGTGCCACCCCATGCACAGCTGCTACCCAGTGGAGCCACATGTGGAGGAGATGCATTAGATCTGGTGGGAATTTGGATGCTATATCTTTAGGGAGAGAAGCAGTGTGTGATTTGTACTGCAGCCAAAAGGCAAGTCAGAGGAGCTGTGAACCTGTTGCTTCTGCATCCCTTCAGGCTTCTAGGGAACCCAGAAGCTCCTGGTTGTAGTTTGGGTTTGGCTGCTTTGCTTCACCTTTGGGTAGCAAAGTTGAGCCACAGGTCAGCTCTGAAGAGAGTGGACCTGCAGGGTCTTGCACCTGGCCCTTCCTATCCTCCCTTCCTTTCTTCCCATTTCTCTTGTTTTGCCTGGAGGCTTCCAGTCCCCTGTGTTTCTTAATGTTACACAGATGTCCCTGACAACAGATAAAACATCTCATCCAGCTTTAGGGCTAGAAGATGGGTGTCAGTAGGACTGTAGGTCTCTTTGAATCCCTTGTTTTTGCTGAAGGAGTTACACGCTGGAGTATCCACCCTGGAGTGCTCCCTGTTTGCAGTTCTCAGTGTTCTCCTTTGGCTCTGTCAGGATGCACTGCCCCACATGTTCCTCTCTTCCAGTGAAGGCTCCAGTCTGAGGCAGCCTAATCAGTAATTGCTGGGAAGTGTGGGCTTCTGAAAATGGACACAAGACTTGTGAATGTCTTGTGCATGGGGGCACTTAGTCCCTCTCCTCCCCTGCCCAACAGCTGAGTACTCAAGGATTGGAGTGCATCATTCCATTTCCCAGTGTTACAGTGGGCCAGCAGGAAGCTCACTTCAATACAGCCAGGGACTGCTCTTTTAGCTCCAAGGTGCTTGGAGACCAAGGGTTGACTGTACTGGGAGCTATCAAATCTAGTCTTATAGATTGGTGATTTCCTAGGACAGCATGTGGTGCTTTGTGGGATGGGGGAGGAAATTGTAATCTTTTAATTATTCATAGTAATTAGCAGAAGGGATTCCCAGGAGAGTTAGGATGAGGGATAGTGGGACAGACAAGCTGGAAAGACTATATTCAAGAAAAAGTAAGTTTTCTGACCAGCTAATGGAATAAAATACCTTCCATCTTCTCTGATAGTGAGATTCACTTCCTTCCATGATGAATTACTTGTCTCTGTCCAGAGAGATCCTGGTATCTCTCAGCCTTACTGAAATCTACTTCCTCTTCATCCAGACTGACAGCAGATCTGCAGTTCTTAATACCATCTCCAAGCCAAGCATTAATGAAATGAAGCACCTGGTAAAGACTGTCTGCATAAGCAGCTTAGTGCTGAGCAGCCACCTGCCCTAGCTCAGTTCCTGGGATGCCTCTTGTTCATGCCCTGGTTTAGTGTACAGGGACATGGGTGATCTGTCTTGGGACAAGCCAGCTCTGCCAAGACATTGCTGCCAAAGGCTGACCTGTGACAGGGTTTTTCTGGGCAGGGTGTTACTGTGGTGCAGCTATCCCTGACTGACTGTGCTGGGTGAGGATGGCTTATTCTGCCTTTATTGCAGTCTGCGTGCTGGGCTGGAATAAGGTATGAGGCTATTTGGGAACAGCTGTAGTCCTTGGTGCCTGGTCTGTGCCTCAAGCAAATTCAACCATAATGAGGCCTAATCACTTTGCTACTTTGGGTCTCTCTTTTGATTGTGATCTCTTTTGTGTGTGTGGACTTGTCTTGGAGTTGCAGATAATAACCTCTCCTAGCTCTTATGGAAGATTAGTATATTAGCCCCAACTGGCTCAATTCCAGCACCAGTAATTGTATTTTGCCTCTTTAAAATCCCCCTGTGGTTTCAATCAGCTGGAGTATAACTTTTTTTGCAGTAAGCCTTACTGTTTAGTACTGCAGAAAAAAGAGCAGAAAAAAAATTTCAGACCTGGCTGCGTTTTCAGTAGAGTGCACCTTGTGATTCCCAAAGTTGGCAGATGTTTTAGCGTGAATGATGCTATGTGTTGTGATTGGAGCCCTGGAATGGTCTTGTCTTTATTACAGTACCTTCTAGTTATCAGTAATTCAATCACTGGTTAACATGATCTTCCAGTTTAATCCAATAAACACCTTCTGGTCAGGTTATGTGTTTTAAAAACAATGAGGATCACCCTCTTCCTGAGTTGTCACCAGTGCTTTAAACAGTTAATAGCAAATACAGGGTAAGGAGCCTTGTAGGGCAATAACTGAGAGCAGCTCTTCTGAATGACAGAGTAGCAGAAATGTAATGAATTAAATGTCTGGCTGGGGAATCGTGCTTTGGCACAGTGCCATGTCTTGGCCCATCTGGTGTCAGGGAAGTTTTGGTATTGATTTTGGAGGAAGCAGGACATTGCCTGAATGGGGGCTCTTGCAGAGGTTTGAAGCTCATGTTCACCTCTCCCAGGGAAAATCATCTCCCCAGGCACAGAAAATGGATCTGTGTGACCCAGACCTGGGTCTGCTGGGACATGCAAAGGGCAAGACTTGGAAAGGCTGTGAAAGATGATTTCTTTAAAAAAATACTGCCTGAGGGTTTTTGTAAGAGAGCTTGGAAGGGAAAAGCTGGGAGACTGTGGGAGGCAGCTGGATGCTGCAATATGTGTAATATCACTACTGATGGGGAAAGCATTAAGGGTTGAAGCTAAGGATGTGGTGGCAAAGAGGTGAGATAGAGGTGTGTAATTTCATATCAGTGAACCAGACTCCCAAGGGGATGTTGTGGCTGAGAAGCTCTGGGATGGTACATGATGTAGAGCTGTGTCTGCCTGCTACACTCCTCTGGTCCATCCCTGCTAGACTGCTTGCCAGAGGTGCTGGGACAGTTCCATCGTTCAGTGGTTGATTCTCCTGAGCTGTCCCTCCCTGTGATCAGGCTGGCTCCATTGTGGGTTGTCTGCTCTTGTTTGTGGTGGGGAAGGGGCATGTGCCATGTCTGTGTGTAGCCATGAGCTCCTCTTGTGCTCCACTGCTGATCTTGGTGGGAGACAGCAGACCTGGCAGGGAAGGAGCTGATGATGTGTGCAGTTACTACCTCCTCCCTCCTTGGGCATCCTTGGGCTTGGCAGAGCTCTGCTTCCTCCCTGAAATTAGATGAGCTGATGAACAAGCTAGGCAAATCTGTCATTGCAGCCAGTTCCATAATAGCTGTCTCCTTTAGCAGAAGACTGTCCCATTTCTGCAGCAGGAGCACAGGCTGCTGTGGCTCTCTGCCTCTCTGTTCCGTGGTTGCTGTTTCTCCCCACAGAAGTGGTGAGAAGGGAAGTGGATGGCACTGGCATGGGAAGGTGGGAAGGTCTGTGGGGGCACTGCCATGTACCCAGAGCATGGGAACCAGGTGGGTCTGCTGAAGGTAGAGGACACCCAGGTGGGCCAAGGGGGTTGTAAACCACTTGCTGAAGGGGAACTGCTGTCTGAATGCTGGAAGAGATGCTAAAAATGGAAGGTGTCCTTTGAGTTCCCTTAGGGTTGGAGGGAAGAGGAATCAAGGGAAATGCTGAGAAGACTCTTCAAATGGCCAAGCTGTTAGCTCTGCACTGCACAGATGAGTGACAGGCAGCTTGTCTGGATGGAGGCTTGGGAAGAATATGCTGGGACCAACTTAGGGGCTGAGATCATACCAGGGAGATGGACAAAAATTCCTTCAAATCATAGAATAGGGGTGTAAACTAAAAGAAAATATGAGTGCCTTAAAGACACCTGATCTTGAGAAGTTGGCAGATGCCCTTGTTAGTGAGACAGGAGGAGCTGATTCCAGACGAGAACTGTCTAGCTGAAGAGTCTGGAAGGAAGGATTGACTCATCTGAGTTGGCATCTGGATGTGACACTTGGGGATATGGTTTAGGGATGATTATAGTGCTGCTGGATTGATGGTTGGACTAGATCATCAAGGTCTCTTCCAACCTTGATGATTCTGTGGTCCTTCCTGAACCTGGGAAGGGACTGAACACCTTTGGTAACTGGGTTATGTGGAGAGATCCTTGTTTTAGGTAGCACAGTCCAGCACCCCATGCCTCAAGTTTCACTGTTCCCTATTTGAATCTGAGTAATAGCCCTCTCCTGATTTGAAAGGAGTTGAGTTTCTAATCAGTGGCATCTTATGAACCAGATGGAAGGATGTTCCCAGCTTAACATGCAGTGTAATGGGGAAACTGATGACAAGTGAGAATGCTAACCCAGTTAGTAGCAGGTGTGAGGATTCCTGTGTCTGCTTCTACCCTGTTGGTTTGTTGGCCTAGAGAAGCAGCTCAGGTTTCAGTGTTTGGCTGCCTTGTAAGATAGAAGTCTGCTGGGAGAGAGTGGGATGGGTCCTAAACTTCCTTTGCCCAGAAGAGATGGCAGGGGCATCAGTTCCTCTGAGATCTTTAGATCTTGTTGGTGGAAAGGCAGCACAGCTGCACCATGTGGGGCTTTCCCCCACGGGAGCCAACTAATCTGTGACAGAGCACTTTAGGGAAAGGTTGAGTGTGTGACTTCAAAGGAGACCTGACAGGCTGGGAGGATTTCTGGTCCCCTGGGACAAACCTCATGCTGCTTTTTCGTGGTTCGTTTTTTTGCTGTGCCCATCCATCTGCCTGCCAGTTCGTGCTCTACCCCAGGTGGAAAGAAGAGTATGAAAAAGAGGAAGGTGCAAAGGAGTTGAGAATATCTTAGAATGTCTTTAGGCAAAGGAGGTGACAGATTGGATCACTGATCCTTGAAAATAACATCTTATCTGACAGGGCCTTGATTTAAAGGGTGAAACCCTCACTTTTCACCCACAGCATGTCAGGGCAGAGGGGGTTCTTGGTGTAAACCCTGAGTTATCCCTGCAGCAGGAGGAGTAGCAGAGCCTGGGAGATGCACTAAGTTTTACTATCTGTCTGAAGACAGTCCCACCCAAACCTCCTCAGTCCCATGGGCTGTGGCTGTTCCTGCCATCCATCCAGCAAGGCAGTGACTGTGTCTGCAGACACTGGGATGTTACCTGTTGGTATGGGCCTTTGGGAAGACTAGTGCCAGGCAGTGGAGGAGAGATGGGTTTTCTTTGGTCTCTGCTGCTGCTGATTGCTCTCACCAGCCTCCTTGGCCTAGGAGGAAGCATCACCAGCTGGCTGTTGGGAAGCAAAAACCTTTTAATCCTCAGGGTCTTTGGGTGGGGTGTCAGGGGTGCTCTCTAGTGAGACACAGCAGCAAAGCAAAATGACTTCTCCCTGCTCTGGGCAATGAATCCCAGTGGCTTCTTTGCAGACAGAACTGGGAGCCAGTCTCCACACCACAGCTCTGAAGGTCAGCAGCTGGGACACACTCACCTTTGGGCAACATCTGGGAGGGCTGCTGACACCATAAAGGGAATGAGCTGTGGTTTAGGGAATCCACCCCCCAGCTGAACAGGAGGATCTTTACAGCTCCAGCTTGGGGTGGATGGAACAGTGTTTTCTGGTCAGGAGGGTTGGGCAGGAGTAGCATGGGCAGCTGTGATTGCCAGGGAATACCCAGGGCAATGGGTGTGTTTGCTGACATGGTCCTTTCTGCCTGGGACCTTGCACTCATTCTGGCAGCAGTGAGTGATGGATTGGAGTCAGGGATGCATGGAGGGTTTTTTTTGTGCAGATCTCTGTAAGGCATCCAGACAGCTGCTGCCCACTGTGCTCAGTGGAGCATCTGCTTTGGCAGGCAGGAGAGGAGACAGGAGCCTTGGGAATTTCAGACAGTCGTTTACTTAATAACCATAGACAGAGCAGGGGGGCTCATTTCTGGCTGTGAAGGGATCATCTTCCTTCCCTTCTCAGTGAGAATATGCTATGCTTGGCTTGGGGAGAAAGGGAGTTAATTGGGATGCAGACTCCAGAAACAGAACTCTGTGGGTATGAGCAGTTTCTTAAGAAAGATGAAGGTTGATTTATGCTTGCTGGATTTGTGCCTGCAACTCTGAGCTAAACACATCTGATCTTACAGATACTTTCCTTTTCCTCAGTCCCCAGCTCCTTGTTAGCTTCCAGAAGAAACCCCAACCTGCTCTGAGCTTCCATTTGTGAGTGCATCTCCTTCAGCATCTATGTTTGTCTAGCAACAACACTTCCATATGTGGTTAGAGCCACAGAACAACAGGGGCTGTAGTTGGAGGCAGGGGAGTTAGATTCAGCTGCTGTAGCAAAGCAAAAGTAATGCAGATGTTTGTGGGATGACTTTTCTGCTCTGAAGTGCTGTACAAACGAAAATTCTGAATTTCAAATATGCCCAGGTTGATTCAGAGTTTGGTGATATTACTTGGGTGTGCCAGGAAGGAGGATTTGGTTTTCTGTGCTTTAGTTACTCTTCTGTAGTATTTCCCATTTAGCTTGTGGCTGACTGCAGCTACCACCTCATATCTTTCTCAGTCCCATCTGAAATGAATCTCTGGGTTCCAGATGATTTCTAACAACTTAAAGATGCCAGGTGCCAAAACTGTTACTTCTTTTTGTCTGTGAAGGTGCCTATGGACAGACAGATGTGGAGGGAACAAACATGAAAATTATCCCTTGGGAATATGGCTTCACTGGGATGGGATGGGTAGATGAAGTGCACTTATTGGATGGGATAGTTCTTTGCTCTGGCAGGCTACCTGCTCTTGGAGGGTCTCTGCCATTTGACCCCCATCTGTGGCTGGACACATAGAATGGGGTATGCCTCTCTTAGTTCTTAGTTCAGATGTAACATGAAGTCTTTTGCATCTCTTTTTAGATTATACCTTTCCTGCTTCATCTCAGAAGGCATTGCTGAAACGAAATGGGACACAAGTGGACAGCTGGGAAATGGCCACTGTCCAGGCACCAGCAGAATTTGTGGAGCCTGACTTACACACACCTTTCTCCACACTAGAGGAAGAGGAAGGGCTGCTCCCTATAGACCACTCAAGAGGAGGAATGGAGAGCCTTCAGACCTCTGGACCAGAGATTGCATCTTCTGAACCAGTGGACCAAGAGGACTCTTTCTCCCTTCTGTTTTCCACAGCCTCTGCCAGGCCAGGTGTTGTGACTGAGGCAGCCATAGGAGGGCAAGAAGAGGACTCTGTTTCTCCAGGTTTAGACCTTGGGAGCAGCATGGGACCAGGTCTTTTACCTGTGCCCTCTACTTTTTCTACTACTGTTGCTGCAAGATCACCCAGTGATTCGGAAGAACTCTTTGAGGTGACAACTGGAGACACTTGGGCTGCTGGGGGAGCAGATTTGGAGCTGCCTGTGGCTACAGCAGGAGCAGAGCTGGCAGAGACCACGGTGGAGGCTGCTGGGGAAGAGCATTCAGCCAGGGAGGAGGTCTCAGAGCCCACGGTGGGGTGGGAGATGCTGGAGCCCACAATGCTGACTGAAATGGAGCAGACAGTGGAAACACCTGTGGGGACATCCTCTCCTGCAAGCAGCTCCCCAGGCAGCCAGACTCTTCCTGGTAGTGAGCAGCACCCCCCTTCAGTGTCTCCATGGGACAGAGCTGAGGAGCCTGTGCTGGATCCCATTTGGAATGACACCAAGTCAGCCACAGAGACTGTGGCAGCAGAGAGGAGCCCATCACCACAGGCTGGGGATGCCCACATGGCCATGCTGCCAACGGAGCTGCCCTGGGACTCGGCACAGGTTGCACTGGGAGCAGGGGCTGGGGTGGGAGGTTGCAGTGGGGATATTTGGGTACATTGCTTCTGGGGAGTGTTTAAGTCCCTAAGTCTGGAAATAGCTTTTTCTGTTTACCCACTCCAAACTGAATTTTCAGGGAGAGTTATTCACACCAGTTCTTAAGGGTATCCATTGTCCTTGGTGAAAGCCCTGGCCCCTCACATCTTCCCAGTTGCACAAAATCCTGCTTCTGATAAACAGAAGCTGAACACCTTTCCTCTGGGGTGTGCACATCTGAGAAGCTCCTTGTTTCTTCAGCCTGCATTATTGGAAGTGTCAGGACAAATGTGGCCCCAAGGATTTCTGGAAAGGGAGTGAAAAGAAAGTGCTGTTTTTGCTGCTGCTGCCTGCAGGGACCAGCTGTGGAGCAGGTGGAGCAGAGTACAGTTATGAGGATGTTGGGTCTACGAGAGCCTGTGGTAGAGGAAGGGTGAACTGCAGTTCCTGAATCCATCAAACTGGCAGCTGGTTAAGAGAGAATTTGTAGCAGGAGATGACTGGTGAGAAAGTACCAAGCAAAGCTTTTAATTTTGCTTTCTTCCTCATGTTATTCAAGAACCTGAGTAAGTGACTTAGTCCCTCTGTGCATCCTATCCTGCCTGCAAAGTGCTGCCCTGTCTCACCGGTTTGTTTAAGGACCACAGAGGCTTCTGGTTAGGTTTTGTATTAAGTGCTGATAGAGCTGCAGGCTAGAGAGCTTTCCACTGAGATCCTGTGTTCTCCTCAAGCCTAGATAGAGGTGGGAGGTCAAGCTGAGCTGTGGCAAGCTGGCAGAGTATCTTTGTCCCTGTTCTATGTTAGCAGTGGAATGGTGATTCCTCCTTAGAAGAGAGAGTTAAAGGACAGTCACATCCTTTGAGAAGTGCTTTGGGAGTATGGCAGAGCACCTTGCTCCCGTTGCTTGTGTACCTTGTGCTTTCAGCAGCAGTTATGTTCACACCTGAACCCAGCTGTCTTTGTCTTGTCTCTCCAGGTGATCTGCAAAGATTGGAGCAACCTTGCAGGAAAGAACTATATCATCCTGAATATGTCAGATAACATTGACTGTGTAAGTCAGTCCAAAGGGATTTGATGGCACGGGGGCAATGGTGTTTAGGAAAGTGAAGGCAGGCACAGCTCTTGCTGTCTGCTTTCACCACAAAACATGTTAAAAGCACTAAATCTCAACCTGCAGAGGCTGTGAAGAGAAGGGGAGGAGGACAGAAATATTCCTGTTCTCCAAAAGGGAAAAAGGGTGGGTGGAGGGAGATGATTTTGCTCCAAGTCTAGCACATGTCAGTTCCATATTGGATTTTTTACTAACTTCTGGCTGCTAGTCTGTGCCAGTCAGTACCTGGATTGTTGAGAGACATGAGAGCTTTTAACATTGCACCTCTTACAGGACTGCATGCAGTTCTCCTTCCTTCTCTTCCTTTTCCTTCCATTCCTTCCAGTATATAGTAACAATCCTCTGATGGCTCAGAGAAATAGGAACTCCTGTTTTCACTGTGCATGGATAAGTATCAAGCAGCTATCACTACATCTTCCAAAAGGGTCTCTTCTCCCCACCCTATTATCTTGTGTTATCTGTGTCTGTTAACCAGCCATGCTCTGCTAATCCAATGCCTGTCCATCCATCCTCAGAAAGCTGCAGTTAATTCATGAGCCCAGAGTCTGTTGTGGATCCCTGATAAAAGGGCTTGTTCACCTCTGCTGGGCCTTTTATGAGGCACTTAAAAACCAGTTGTGAAAGGCCTGGGGTCAAGGTGCCTTTCATAATTCTAAGAAATTATTATGAGCCTGACAACCTGAGACCAAAATGTTCCATTGAGGAATTGTTTTCTGGCCTCGTGCATCTGCACTCCTGCTTTGTGCAGCTCCTGCTGTGGGCAGAGCCAGCTGGTTCTGCTACTGCAGGGTTGCTCTGTGACACTGACCTCTTGCCACTACTGGTGAGTTCTAGGTTGGTTTGTTTTCCTTTTTTTAAAGGTGACTTTTTTGGAGACAAGGGAAATGGGGAAATTCCTATACATAGTCAGGCATGCTGACTGCTCTAAGAATAGATGAAAAGTCAGTCTTTTTCCTTCTAATTTAGGCAAACCAGTGTGGAGGGTTTTAAGTATTTACAGCTCACAATTGTAACGCAGAAAAGGAGTCGTTGAAAACCAGAGTCCTTCTGCCCTGTTTCCTTCATGTCCCCATCACTGTCTCTCCCATCTTTGTGGACTTTAAATACTGGTTAATTTTGTAATATGTAGTAATTTCCTTTCTGTGGTCACTTGTACTTGTGTTGTTTAAACCTCTCTAAGGGGAAGAACTGCAAAGCAGATGTGCAGATGTCTCTTGATCAAATTATGTCTTTGCTGTTGAATCCTCAGTTCCGCCTTGCTGGAGGAAGATGGTGCCCTGGGATAGGCAGGACTGAACTGTTTTTCTACTTGATTTCATGTTTCAAAACATATTTCCCAGTGAATGATTTGTGCTGTACTACCCCTTATTCAAAGGGACATTTGTCGACATACATATTTAACATGAGCATCTCATCGTTCCCTGCCTCCCATTACCATTTTGCATGAGTGAAGCTGGAATCAACCTCTTCCTTCTACTGAGGTTGATGCAGCTTGTTTCCTACCCTTGGTAATTTGCTCAGTTTGGCCACCTCACCTACTGTCTGCCTGTCCCTTTTGTTTTTTGGTTTCTGTATCAGAACTCTGTGGTGTTTGGGTTTCCAGGGTTTTGAGGGAGAGCCTGTGTTACAAGTGCTGTAGTTTAGTGTGAATGGATATTCCTCATGTATTTCAATGTTTTGGTCCCATCATCTGGTGTGTATCAAGTCCCACTGAAAAGCTGAAGGACAAGGAGGGTGCCTAGCTCCTTCCAGAGGGTTGCACTTTGACCTTCAACATACTTCACAGCACTGGGCTTTTACCTGCTGTGGGGACCATGTCTGTATTTCTGGGTTAAGCTGGAAGCCTATATGTCTTCCCAGTGGGAAGGGAAAATCTTCCCTTGTCTTGTCCAGGCAAGAGAATCACTTCAGTCTCTCTCTGGGCAAGTCTCCCACTCAACATACCTGGAAAGTTTGCCCAAGTGAGGACTGCGGGATCTGACCCAGCAGTGGTACCTGGCTATGCCTTGGGAGGTGACCTCTGCCTTGGCACAGGTGCATTCAGGCTCCTTCACTGCTCCCTCCTCTCCACCATGGAAAATTGATCAGTGCTCTGCAACCTCTGCTTTCCCCATCACCAGAAACATCTTGCTTCTGTCCTCCTGCTCCTGGCTCAGCTGCTCCCCTTTCCTCTGCATCCCCCAAAAGAGAGCCTCAGGCTGGCAATGGGACCATGAGCTGGAGCTGCAGCTGAGCATCGTGGTGCTGCATCACGGTGCTGCTTCCTCACGCAGCTCCTCCTGCCTCCCCATACCAAAACCTGTAATTTGATGAGAGGAGGCACTGCCAGGCTCTTGTGATTCAGGCTCCAGTCATCGATGTCTTCTCCAATTAGGCCATTTTTGGCACAGGCCTGTGCCTGCCCTGAGCGCTTCAAATTGCCATGGCAACAAGAACTCTCCATTTTATTAATCATCTGTGTGGCCTTCAGGTTGGCATGGCAACTGGGGATGAGAATAGAAACACAGGAGTGAGAAAGCAGCAAAGGAGCCTGCTGAGGGATGGCTGGAGCACGTCAGGCTGAGCGGCACCTGCTGACCCAGCGCCGGCTGTGGGGAAGAGCCTGGCTGCTTCCTTCTCACCTTACACCATAATGTTGCTTCAGGATCCCTGTGTACCAGGAGAGCTGGGCTTGCTGTGGGGCATATGACAGCTACAGGAGCTGAGGGTGAAGGTTGGTGCATCAGGAGATGTCTGTGGGTGCAGCCTGCAGCACTGTGCAGCAGACTGTTGCACCAGGTTTAACACTGCTGGCTTTTGGGCACATGTGAGGTCTCAGCTGTACCAGCCCTGCAGTACTACAGCTGCCCTGTCCCTACCATGCACTCACCAAGGTTCCTTTCCCGTGGCAGGAGGAATTTCGGTTGGAGAGGGGTCCCCAGCTGTTGGCACTGGTGGAGGATGCCTTCTCCAGGCAGGCAGAGGGGCTGCAGGACCGCTGGCTCATCTCTCTGAGCAAACCCAATGAGAATGACAAGCACTTGCTAATGACGCTGGCAGGGGAACAGGGTAAGTGCTGGCAAAAGGAGCCTTCCTCTGATGGGGAGTGTATTTAAGGGGCTCCCAAATGGAGGTACACAGCCATGTTGGAAGGAGCTTTTGCTTTCCAATCCATTTCAATCCTACCAGTTCTCAGTGTTGGCTGGACTTGAGGGATGGAGAGGTACTGAGGACATCTTTCTTCACATCTGCCTTCTGGGTTGTCCCTCACTGCTTGCACAAAGCTCCATCTTCTGCACTTTGCCTCCAGCTTTGCTGCTTCCCTGGATTGCCTTTCCCTGAGCATCTGTCAGCTTTCTCCTTATGCTTATGTACTCCCCTCCATGGTAGGATATGACAGCCTGCTCTTGGTTCACTTCCTGACCTATCAATTCTGTCCAAACTAGGATGGTCCTCATAGTGCCTTCCCTCAACCCCAAAGAAACAAAAGCTGACAGTGAACATGGACTCAAACATTTTACCATCTCCTTATTCCCCTTTAGGTACAGGGGTCATTTTCCTGCCTGCTTAGTGAGAGAAGTTTCTAATGTTGACATTATGGCCTCTATGACCTTTATGAACGTGTCTCCATGACTTTCTGAGTGCTGCTGCTTGCTCCCAGAGCAGACACAGATCCTGAGAGCTTCTGTGGTGGGGGGAGGGTAGCTGGGTTGCTCTGATATCAGTTCATCCCTGGATTTTTTTACTCCTTTAAAGAATATTAGTAGGTACCCTTGTCTGTGATCCTGTGTTCTTTCAGCCTCCTGACATAAAATACCAATGAACAAAAATGTGTGTTTCCTTGCCTCCATGCTGTTGGGGATTTTAGACTGATGAATACATATGACTGAGTCACCTGGGCTGAGAGCAGCACTGATCTCTTCCTCTACTTTACAGGCGTTATCCCTACAAAAGATGTTCTCATGGCACTGGGGGATGTTAAGAGGAGCTTAGCTGAGGTAAGAGCCTGTCTGCCTGCATCCATTTGTTAAGACCGGTTATACAATTAAAATAAGCAACTTGAAAACTGGGAGCATATCTCAGTCTAACCAAGTGCTGAACCCACAGCAGGCAAACAGATGAGTCAGACACTTGGCAAACTCCCTTCTCCCTCACTGGTAGCAGCCAGGCCATCAAATGTCTGCTCCTTTTTAAGAGAGTATCTATGGGTTATTCCCTCCCTGCTTTTCTGGCTTGGTTGTGAGACTGCTTTTCACACATTCATTTTGTTGGGATTCTCAGTGTCACCCCTTCCATACTATTATCAGGAGAAGTGTGGGTGCTGCCCCATGTTTGGCCCTGCTCATCCTGCAGCTGTGTTACACACATTGGCTTCTCTTGACACGTTCACACACCTTCTACGATTCCAGGGTCTGCTTTTCACTCCCTAAATAGCTTCCTCCACAAGGGCAGGCAGAGGAACTGGGCCAATGGATGCCAGACTCCTCTCCCAGCTGCCTCTAGGCCTCACATATTCCCTTCTAACCCTGGGCAGCTTGGAAAAGGATAGAGATGAGGACAAATCAGTCCCATGATCTCTGGCTTTGCCCCTTTGTCCTACAGGGTATGTAGGCACTGAGGACCTGATTCTGCTTGAATTTTTTGTGCCAACCACTGGAGTAATTTTGCTGATTTTATCAGCAGGGTTGCACCACTGCCTTGCTGGCTGTTCTGCTCTCAGGTTTTTTTTCCCTGACCTAACAAACTGGTGCAGTTAGACAAAGCAAATTAAGTGCTCAGTGGTGTATTGATTGGCTTACACCAGAGAAAGTGCAAAAAGCCGACCCTGTAGAAATTGTGTGACTGAAGTATCAGCACCTAGAACTGTCCAGAAAGAAGGATTTGTGTGGATGCAAGGTTTGACTTTGCAACTGTGGCCCCATGTTAACGTGAGTCCTACCAGAGCCTCCTTGCCCCATGCCTCTGACTCTGGCTCTTTCAGTAATGAAACTGCTCACAGTGCTGCCCTTGCACAAGCATGAGATTGCAAGGAGGAGGGAGAATATTCTCTTGCACCTGTCACACTTACTGTTGAAATGATACATAACCTGTTTCAAATCTGCCAAGTGGGACCAAGGCTGGGCTGTTTGCTGACAGCCACAGGGGGCCAGTTTCTAGGGCAGCTATTCCTAAGCTTTTAGGCTCAGCAGGCAGCTGTCCACTTTCAAGACCTTATAAAGACCTCTATGCCCCCTTAGGACCTAAGCTTTAATGGAAACCTATTCCTTAGGGTTACATTCTCTGCCAAGCAGTTACCAAAGCCTCAGCACCTGTCAGTGGTCTGTAGTTTGTCTTGGGAACTCTCAGACTTGGACAGTTTATCCCATGAAAGCCCCCTTGTTGTACATAAATAAATGTGTGATATCCTTGTGCAGGTGAGCAAAATAAAATTGTGCCTACTGTCATTTTCTGATGTGTCAGCTTTCATGGAAAATGGTGTTATGTATAATTATGAGCTTTCTAGTAACGTAAGATAGTGTACAGCTGAGTCTCCAGCCCTGGCTTTTAGTTCCTCTGCCTACATTCATGGTCCTTTACTTGGACCCTGGAAAATCTGAATAGGATTCTATCTGCCTGTAGGTCAGGACTGTTAGTGTTCTCCTTCCTTCCTTCCAGATTGGTATTCAGAATTACTCAACCACCACAAGCTGCCAGTCACACCCTAACCAGACCCGCAGTGATTATGGGAAGCTCTTTGTGGTGTTGGTGATCATCGGCTCCATCTGTGCCATCATCATTGTGTTGGGGCTCATCTACAACTGCTGGCAGAGACGCCTGCCCAAGATGAAGAACATGGTGAGCACTGGATGGGTGGAGAAGGTGGCCAGACTCTTAGCCCTTGGGATGGAGGAGATTGGAAAGGAAAGGGGGCAATTGTTTTGCCCTGTCCAGTTATGGGGCATAACTGGATACACTGCTGGAGCAGCAGTGGAGTTCATTCAGGTGTAAGAGAGATGCAAATGTGCTTAGGACAGCTCGTTTTCACTGTGAGGGTTGGGCTGGGAATAAACCTACCTCTTCCCACTGACTCCATAAAGTTCTCAGTGACCCTCTAGCCTGGTGTTATTGTGTTCTCAGCAGCATTAAGACCTGTCCCCCTTTGTCCCCCTTTGTCCCCCTTTGTGTCCTCTCGTCCCTGGCAGTCGCACGGCGAGGAGCTGCGCTTTGTTGAGAACGGCTGCCACGACAACCCCACCCTGGACGTGGCCAGTGACAGCCAGTCGGAAATGCAGGAGAAGAAGCCGAGTGTGAATGGTGGGAACACCATCAACGGGCCCGACAGCTGGGATGTCCTGATCAACAAGCAGGCGAGCGAGGACGTGGATGTGTTTGAGGAAGACACGCATCTTTAGAAAAAGGAAGGAGGGAACCACCCTCTTAAACACATTTGTTTCTCTCCTACCTTGACTGATGGACCATGGGATCAGGTGGCTTCTCAGGAACTTCTTAAAACCTTTGAACAGGTGTTTGGGCAAGTTTTCCCTGTAGAAGTCCTGAGCCTGCGTCTGAGGCTAGGAGCCTTGAGGATCATGGAACAGAGGGAAGCAGGAGGGGTGGGTTTTTAGATCTCCGTGTATGTTCCTATCAGTAGCACCAATGCTTTCATCACCTTTAAATGCACTTACTGTAGCTCTGGGGTAGTGGCTGGAGAGTGTCTGGATTGGAGAAAGAGATGGTGGGGCTGCCTGCCACCAAGAGTCCAAATTTGGGGAGTAAATTCACTTTCCAGATCCTGACCTAGAGATCATGTTCAGTCCATGCAGGTGCAGTAAAACCTGTGCATTCTGGATGGGGGGGAGCCAAGATTCCGTCGATGTCCTGGGCAGAGTTTGCATTCCCCATGTGAAAACAGGTTTTCTAGTGCTCTAGCATTCAGCTACTAATTGTATGAGAGCTGATGTTTACATTTGGGGAAAACACCCCTCCCACCCACTCCCTGCTGTCATCTCATTTCACCCCTGGTACCACAAACAGCCCCACTCCTTTTTTTTCAGCTCCACAACTCCAAGCTGAGCTTGCAAAGTTTGAGCACTTTACCCTTGCTTGACAGATTGCAGAGAATTCAGTGCCATGGTGCAGCATTTTAGATGGAAATCTCCTTTATGTTGGAGCGTTGCTCAAAAATTATGTTTACATGCCTCTTTCACAATAGCCTGGGAAATCAGCAGGACAATATCCCTTGTCCAAGTGTAAGTTTTAAACTGGCTGGCCTTTTCCACTCCAGTTCTGTTTTTCAGGATAGCTTGATTTCAGTTGGTCATTTTGTGGTAAATATAGACTATGTGAAACTTTTTAAATTGGGGAGCAAGTAATGTTCTCATCCGTTTGTTTCAATTTCAGCATCCTGCCCTGAGGGAAGGGTGGAAGTGTTTAATATCCCACAGGTATAAGTTAGGGTAACATCTTTTAAATCACTGCATTTAAACAATGTAAGAGCCAGATCTGATGAGATGACAATTGGATGTAAGAGCTCCCCAATGAATGTTTCTCTAGGCATGCCTCAGGCAACTTTGAGGCTCCAGCTCCCTGAAGATGTGTGCTACAGGCACATGAATATGTGTAATTTTTTCTCTGAGCCCTGCCTAAACTACTGTCAAGCCTGAAATCCCAAAACATTTGTTTCTTCTGTCACTGAGAGATTGAGCAACTTGCTTGGTCAGAGACACCGAAGTGTGCTGTGGGTACTTCTCTCCCTAGTGGTGATCTGCATGCTTTCTTCCTGCAAGATACAGTTTCACACTTGGTCTTGCAGGGAACCTTTGTACACAGAGGCCCCAGATGTGCAGCCTGATGCTGAGCCTGTAAATCTGTCACTGTATGTATAGAGACCTCTAGCATGTTCCTCCCTGGTGCGTGTGCCTGAAGTCAAGGTGCAAGAGTCTGTTGTTGCAGTTTGTGTAGCGCTTTGCATACAAACTGAGTCACAGATCACCTTGATGCAGGACCACTCTGATACCAGGTTATTAGAGATTCAAGAAAGGTGATAACCTTTGGTTTCCTATCCAGATTCCAATTTTCAGTGGTTTTAGCCTGCCTCTGTATCTTTCCTGGTGTTATGTAGGAGACAGTGATCATCAGCTCCTTTTGTACCTTGGTAGGGTTGCAGAGATGCTCAGAGTTCCTTCTCCTGCCCCAGCAGTTGGTAGTGGGGGACAGTCCATGTATGTGGACTACACGGCCCCCTCTGACCACCACTCACTGATGGCTCCTTGCTGAGTTTGATGGGTCTCTGCAGTAAAACTGCACCAGGCCATTGGCTGTGTTGAAGGCACTTTGGAGCTCACAGGATTAAATGCAAATTGTTGTTATGGTGAGTAAATTAAAGCATGGAGTTAAAATTTGAGTTTTTGTAGCACTTAGCATAATGGGGCCTGGCGTGCCTGTGGCCTTTAGGCAGCTGCACTATGTAAATCTTCCCAAGTCAAATAATCCTCATCAAATAAGTTTTTAATGGCCAGTGGCTGTTAAAAAGATAATGCCACCAATCAGATGTGAGTCATTTCACCCACGAATTGCTTCCTTGGTGCATGTCCCTGCTAAGAGTTGCTTTGCTGCCCTGTTTTCTCTCTGCTATCCTAATTCAGAGAAACAACAAGGCACTGATAAAGCAATGCTTCCGGGTCAGCTCAGCACCTCCCAATTTTGTGTAAAGTCTTCAAACTTTAAAGAAATCAAGGGGGCTGTGTGGCCTCAATAATCAGCTAGCAAGTTCTCCTAATTTGCCTTTCTGGCCTCTCATGGCCTGGAGGATTTTCCAGATATGTTCTTCTCTGTCTGGAGCATCCAGGTGATTTGAGAGACACTTTAAGGGTGGCTGTTGTGAGGCTGAGGACACTTTTCTACTGTCTCTGACAGGGTGCACCTGGCTGTATGATCCCAGTTTAGCTTCAAAAACCTACTGGTTGATAGAATTTCACTTTAGTCTGGTGATACTTTTTATCCTTTTACAGTTTGTTTTTTCTCTGTATCATTTTTTTGCACTAGGCTGATCTTGTCAAGTCGATTGCACTGTTGTCCCTCTCCTGCCAGCCCTGCAGAGATGGGTCATCTCCGGGGACCTGTGGGCTGGGAAGCACTGTAGAGAGGCTGTTGTTTAAAGAGCCCGCTTTACTCTGTCCAGTGCTTGCATTTCCAGCTCGGCACAGGGAGGATTTAAAGAGGAAGAAAACCTTTGTCTTAGCATTTGTAACAGGAAGCTTTTCTATCACCCTAATGTAGTTAAACTTCTTTTTAATAAAAACTGTGAAAGCTGGACTTCTCAGAGCAGTGTGCCAGACGACAGAGCAGATGCAGGAGACAAAGCAGTTCCTGGAAAACTTTGCCACCTGCTCGGACATCACCATAATTCCATCTGCCAAATGTTTGGTCGCACTGACACCTGGTGGCGGTTGGGAGTTGGAAACGAAAAATTTAAAAAAAAAAAGCAAAAAAAAAAAGCTTTTCTCTTAGCTTTGTATATTTGTTTCCTGTGACTTGCCTAGGATAACCTGCTTTATTCACGAGGGGCTGCAGGACTCGACTGGGAGAAGAGGGACTTGTACCAGGCATGTCAAGGATGGTTTGTGTGAGGATGTCCTTGTCTGTAGTGACATGGGACATTCCCTGGAGTCACCAGTATAGAGGCCCTAGGTAGCAACACAGGGTCTCACCTCCGTCTTCCTGCTTTGTCTGCCACTTGCTCCCTCTGCTCCTTGGGACCACAGCTAGAATGCAGGGACTCTGCCTTGAAATGGAGGTGGATCTTCTAAGAGAGCATCAGGTGCTGTTGTGAGGAGTGCAGTGCCTCAAGGAACACCGGCGATAGCATCGTCTGGATGCATGGCCAAGATCAGAATGGCTCTCTCCATCTCTGTGGAATTGTGGCCAGATGTGATCTGGGATGGCCAAGCTGCAGGTTACTCTGAGGTGTCACCAGATATCTGGAACTGTGCCTGTAACATGGAGTCTAACATGTTCTGGGACTCCGCATCCTGCACACCACCTTGGGGTATGTGGGGTGTAAAGAAACATGAGGAGTGACCCAGTAATTGTGCTGTGAAGGATGTAATGCAGCTTGAGAATACAGTGCAAGATACACTTTAAGGATCCCTCTGGCAGAGGATGCGGTGTGAAGTGAAGGTACATTGTCCTAAGGACTATTGCAGCATGACCTTGGAGCACTGCAGCAGGGCCCCACTGCAGCCCTTGCCATCAGCAACTCGTCTGTTCTCATCTGCCTTTGCAGCCATGCAGGAGCACATCTGTCCTTCACAGCAGGTTTGGGGCAGCTCAAACAGTCAGACACAACAAGCACCTTCATCTGTGCTGGCTCATGAGAGCCTCATGCGCTCATCTAAGCTGACAGCCAGGCTTTGAGCCATTCTCAACACCTTCATTCCTGCTGGACACAAACTGCAAGCCTTGGCCACTGCTCGACACAGCTGCCGGAGAACACTTAGAAACACTTGTGTCTGGCCCTGGAAATAACAGGGTTGTGGTTTTGTTTTCTTTGCAATAAAATGCACCTCCTGGGTGTCTGAACACTGACTTGAGCACAGTGCTTTGCTTGGTTAGATCTGACTGAATTCATGTCTGCTGCATCTCGTAACGCAGTGTTGGCCAGGGTTTCTCTGCTAGAATGGGGGTTGTCAGCCTGGCCCTCTGCTTCTCCACAGTGCACTCCTTAATTCTCCTGTCACAGATTTCTGTGAAAGCCCTGAGCCAGGCCAGGTGTCCAGGCTGTGGAAGCAGGCTTCCCCCGTAGGAATACTCTACCCCACAGGACCAGCCCAGCACGCCTTTCCTACTAGAATGACTTAGCAGAAGCCTGTGTTCCATGGCAGAATCCCTGCCTGTGTGCACTGTGCAATGTGTGTCCCATGCAGCACTTCACCATCCCACACCTGCTCCAGACCTGGACTTCATACAGAACCACAGAATTATTAGGGTTGGGAGGGACCTCTAAAGATCATTCAGCCCAGCCCCCCTGCCAAGGCAGGATCACCCAGAGCAGGTGCTTGGATGTCTCCTGAGACTCCAGGCCCTCCCTGGACAGCTGTTCCCAGGGCTCTGCCACCCTCAATGTAAAGAAATTCTTCCTCATGCTAAGGTGGAACTTCCCGTGTTTTGGTTTATGGTCTTTGTTCCTCGTCCTGTCACTGGGCACCACCAAAAAGTCTGGCACCATCCTCTTGGCACCTGCCTTTGAATGGATTAATGAGATCCCCTCTCATCGCAACTGCACGTGGTCCAGAGAGAGCCCTGCCACATGTTCCAGACCCCATCCCACCCATGTTCTGGGCCAGCTCCCCTCCTCAGTGTGTTACAGATCAGCCCCCCTTATCCTGAGCCCCTGTTCCAGATCAGTTCCCCGATGTGTCCCGGAGCAGGTCCCCTTTTCTCGAGCCCCGGTTCCGGATCAGTTCCCCGATGTGTCCCGGAGCAGGTCCCCTTTTCCCGAGCCCCGGTTCCAGGTCAGTTCCCTGATGTGTCCCGGAGCAGGT
>WEIU01006208.1:158606-252062 GCA_013389925.1 Aegithalos caudatus | reverse complement strand
GGCCCGGTCCCGCGGCCGCTTCTCCGCTCTCCGCGTCAATGCGGCGCCGCCGCCCCGCGGCCTGGCCCGGCCATGGACACCAGCGACCTGTTCACCAGCTGCAAGAAGGGCGACGTGAGCCGCGTGCGGTGAGCCGGGCCGGGGAGCGGGTCCCTCGCACCCGCCTCTGCCCTTTAACCGCCCTGGTCACCGGGGCCTCGCCCGGACGTGTTTACCTGAAGCTCGTCCCGGCCTCCCAGGGCGGCTGTCGCAGCTTTGGGGCTCCCCAGGGCGGCCGCGGTGCCGGGGTGTGGAAAGGGCAGTTTGTTTCTCGTACGTAAATGCAGCGTTTGCACCCCGAGGAGCTGGGCGTGCACCTGGAGTTTGCCGGGGTGCTTAGGTTGGGGTGAGGTGTGCCTGGGTCCGGCAGGTGTCTGAGTGTCACACGGTCACTGCGTACTCGTGGGTGTCGATGCTGCCTGTGGCAAATGTCCTTCACAAGGCTCCTGTCCAGCTGCTCTTTCTTTACCGGTGGAAATGGTATTTGCGTTGGTAGGAAGCTGGATCCCTGGGACGCGATCCTCGTGGAAATGTTTAGATACCTTGTGCTGTAGACTGTGGGAGTATGTCTGAGAAATACGGGGATACTAAAATTTCAGGTCAAGTTTCCTTGCTCATCCCAAAGCAGCACAGCTTAACTGCAGTGAGGCAGATGGGCTTGTCTGCAGGATGAATGCAAGGTCCAGGGTTTACGACAGGCTCTTTTCCTGCATCTCATGGTTTGAATCAACTGTTCTTCACCCTTTTGTCCTACTTGAGTCTTCCATCTCTTAATGTGTGATATGCCAAATAATCAAAGCAACCTCTGTTTGAAGGTGCTTGCTAGTGAAGGGTGAGTGTGCAGATAGATAAGCTCTGGGGAGCATTGTTATCTGTTGTGATTGTGTTAGATTAAATCATTGCAGGCAGTGAATTGCAGGTTTACTGTAGAAGGAGGGGTGTGAGGGATGGCCTTACAGAGGTTTAAGATGGCCTGTATAGAAGTAATGGTGGAGAAATGAGCGTCTGAGAGTGCTGTCAGAGCAGGGGGACAAATCGACCACATGGGACTGAGTAGAAAGGAGCTGAGTTGCTTGGTGTGTTGAATGTGGTCAGAGAAACCTGAAGTTTGAGACAACAAAGGTGAAGGGAATGAAAGACAGGACTCACGTGATAAAAAATAAAAACTTGAGCCAGGCTGTGCAGGAGATTTTTCTGCAAAGCCCAGCTTCTAGAGGTGTCAAAGGGGGAATGTTGGCAGCATTGGATCTAGCCTGAACATGCAAGACAAGGAAGTGGCAGGATTTTAAGAGCAGTCTGGAGTGACATTGATGTTGCTTTTGTCAGGAAAAGCCATGAGCAGGATGGAAGTCCAGCCTTGGCCTTGTGAAATTGGCCACTTATTTGTAAGCATCCAGGCTGGGAGCATTGTTGGGGAATCTGAAGGTACTGCAGGTATACTCAGACTTTTTTTAAGATTGCTGCCCTGTTAGATTTGATTACTCTCTTTCCCCATGTGCACCACTTAAAATTGAAGGGAGCTGCCAGGCCTACTGTAGAACACCACTCTTTGGGTGAAGATTCAGCTGATGCCCTTTCAGCCACAGCTGACAGTTCCCCAAGTCCAGTGCAAGATCCTGTCATACCTTTGGAAGTTACTCTATGAACTTGAAGTTCTGAAAAGTGCAGAATGTGACTGAGTAAGTAGCTGCATGAAGTTATAACTTTGCTCTCTCCCTTTTCTTCCAGATACCTTCTTGAACAGCGAGATGTGGAAATTAATGTCCGTGATAAGTGGGACAGTACACCCCTGTGAGTGCTGCAGCCTGGAGCACTGGCTGGGTGGGGGGTAGGGCCTTCAGAGCTCCTTGACTCTCTCTGCATCAGCAGCCCTGAGCACTATTACAAAATGGCTCAGGTTCTGCTTTTTTGGAGCTTTGGTTACATAGTTCTGCTTCTCTTCCCTGTGGGTGCTGTGCTAGATGTGTCTTTGTCTCCCCTTTTGATTGGAGCTTGCTGTAGCAATGCTCAGAAGCAGGGTTTTGTGACCAAATTACCTGGATTAAGCGCTTTGCTCTTAGCTAGATTTTCTCCCACCAAAGTCTGTGACATTCCAGCATGTCTTTATGGGTGAAAGCTTGCCCTGATAAAATGCCAAGAGGCTGTGGGATCACAGTCTGTCTGGCAGGAGGTAATAAGGAATCCCCCTGGAGGTGCTGAGGGATGTGCTGTGAGCTTGTTACCTGCCCACAATTCCAAAGTACATTGAGATATCTGCAATATATTTAGAGTACAGAATAACTTCCCAAAGTAAAGGTAGACTAACATTTGGCTGCTGCAATGCACATTACAGGATTCTCCTAGTTTGTAGGACAATTTGAGGTCCTTGTGAAAGAGAATCACGAAAGGCTTAGACTGTGCAAGAGAAAACAAAACTCATTGAAGGAGAATTTCAGTGGGGGGTGGATTTGCTGTACATCCAGTGTGGGTGCTGTTCCCTCCTTGGCATAGTGTGCAGCAGTCAGACTGACAATAGAAGGATGGAGTGTTTTTGAGAATTCAGTGGACTGCTGAGTGCCCATGAAATGATCTCCATTAAATTAGGATGGATTTGGCAGCTGGTAGTGCAACAGAAGATGCTGAACCCAGACTTGGACCTTGAGATCTCCTTGCAGTGCCTAGGATTGCTGGGAACAGATCCTGCTTAGTCTGTTGCTGGGATCAGGCTTCTGTGGTGTTTGGTAACAATTCCTCACTCCTGTGAGGAGTCATCTCCTAAGCTTCTCAGGGATGCTCAGTGCTGTGATCTGTGTGTGGTGGTGTGCCAAAACACTGAATTTTGCTTCCTACTACATCTCTAATTTTCTTTCTCTCATTATGTCAGGTATTACGCCTGCCTGTGTGGACATGAGGAGCTTGTACGTTATCTTCTAGCCAATGGTGAGCGCAAGTGTCCTGATATGGGTGCAGTGTCTTTCTCTGGTCCGTTGGGATTGTGTGTCCTTCTTGCTGTCCCTTGTGGAAACTTCTTCTGTTACATCCAACCATCTGATCAGAGATCTCAGGCTACAGAAGGAGCCCTGCACACACCTTCGTGGTCTCTTTTGCAGGCCATTTTTGGTGCTTGAATTTGCTTCTTGAAATTGATTGAAATTTCTTGAATTGCTTGAAATCTTGAAAATGAACCAAAAGGGAAGCTGTCTGTGATGGCTCAAGGCAGCATGACTTTCTGAAATCACAGCTGATATTTTGTGAGGGTGCAGTGGTATTGGGAATATGCTGATCTAAGAGTTGTATTTCATAGGAAGAATTGTCTGTGTAAAACTTTTTTGTACTCTACTCAGAGCATGGTTTTGTAAGCAGGACTTAAATGTTAAATGCAAGGCATTTTGCTAATCTCAGACAAAGCAGGAGCAATTCTTCAGGCCAAGTGCCTGCCCATTTAGTTCTCAGCACCCAAATTCTCCTAGGTACTGGTAGTGCTTTGCCAAAGGAACCAAGAGTACAGAATCTCATCTCAAAAGGTCTGGTTTTCTGCTGCATTCACAGCATCTTAATCAACCATTTGTGTAATTCTGAATAGGAAAATGCAAATGCCCTCCAAATTTCTAGCAGGTTCTAAACTAAATAGACATTTCCTGTCTTATACAAAGCAGAAATACTTTTTAGGAGGAGTTCTTAACAGCCCAAGAAATTATTGCACTCTTTGTACAGTGAGATTTGTCCTCCCAGAACACTGCTGGAGCCATGCTGAGAGGCTTTTCACACGGGTCAGTTTAAACAAGTCGTGACTTCCTCAGAAAGAGATTTGTCTGTGGGAGAGCAGCTTTGGACTGTACACATGTGAGGGAAGTTCAGTTTTTGTCAATACGCTCCTCAGCACAGGGGCCACAGTGCAGCATGCCAGCAGCCAGGAGTCACAGTCACTTAGTGACCATCTGGGGACACTGGAGAAGGATCTAACTGTGCCTGCTGGCCTGTGCCTGCGGTTGTTTTACAGGGGCAAAGTGTGAGGCAAACACTTTTGATGGAGAGCGTTGTTTGTACGGGGCTCTGAGCGACGCCATCCGCCGGCTGCTGAAGGAGTACAAACAGATCACAGCCAAATGCATGAAGAGGGACTACTACGATGTCTTCCTGCAGCGGTAAGGACGTGCAGAGCTCCCCACCATCCCTCCTGGGCCCTTCTGCATGTTGGAGCTCTCTGTTCAGGGCAGCTTTGAAAGGCAGCTGATCAGTACCCTCTCTCATTCCTGGGCATGTAGAGCTTCCTAAGGGATGCATCCCTCGTCCTAAGGGATCTTCCTCTGAGCCCTAAGGGATGATTTTCCAGGTGTCTGTGTGTGTGCACAGACTCCATTGAGTTGTGTACAGACTCCAGAGTCAACAGAAAGCTGGTCTTTATAATGCAGAAGCCCTAATCCTTGACTGTCAAACCAAAATCTGGTCACTAAAACCACATCAACAATTTAGGATAGTATGTCAACTGAAATTCAGTTTCAGGACTGAAGGTACTAAAGCTTGCAAGATAAAAATTTCCACGCTGATAAAATGTTTCTCATTTGTGAAACAGAGCACTTCAAGAAGCCTCAAACTGACTCACGGTGACATTACCCAGTTCTTTTTTTTATTATTAAAATTTGTTAAGATACTTTTGAAAGTTGCCTGTTCCACATTGTACTAGAGCTTGAGTGGTTGAGTGGCAGCTTAACTTTCTCAGGAGCAGAGGAATAGTTTCAAGCTTTTTTCCTTGCTGTTTCTCTACCTTGGTAACTCTAATGTTATTACAGACTTGCTGGGTTTTGGTTTTTTTTCCTTTTTATTTCCATTGGACTGACTTGCAGTGTTAAAACCTTGATGTGCTTTTTTCTATTTTTGAAACAGGAATGTTAATAAGTCCTAGAAAAATCTAACCATCTTCGCAGTACTACAGTGTCCTAATTTCTGAAGGTGTAGGAAGAGAGGGGAGGAAGGAAACTCATTTATCTAAGTAAAATCAGATTCTGTGTTCCAGGGAAGTAGAATTTTGCAGGTTGATTTATTACTGCCCTGGTGACTGTGGTTCAGATGGTGCAGGGTTGATCATACATGAAAGCTAAAATCTGCTGGGTTCCGCTTCTCATTCAAGCAGACCTAGTGTTAAAGTTGAAACAAAGGGCAACAGTTGGGGGGCAGAAAGTAAAAACCTAATGCTTCTGTTTTGTTTGGGGCAAGACACTTAGAAGGAAGGGTGTACCTGAGGCAGGAGATTAAGATTAGCATTCAAGACACTGACAACACCTCTGTGTATGATTTCACACATTTCTATGCACTAGTCCAGCTCTCCAGGAGGAGTGTGATCCTTGATGTCCACCTGATTTGACCTCTTGAGGATGTTTGTGAGGATATATGTGCAAGGAGTGATGGGCATTAGAAAACACCAGTGGTGGTTGCTGTAGTCTCTAGAAGTAGGAGTTTTGGCTTTTTCCTTTTTGAAGAATGAAGGTATGGGCATACAGGGATAAACCAAAGGCTTCACCTTTGATGTGGTTATTGCCTGCATCTGATGCCTGTCACATCTTCCCTTCCTCTGAGGGTGGTTGACATCAAGTCCTGTCCTATTTGTTACATAGTTAAAGTGTGCATACTGACAGTGCCCAGAGAGAGAGAAAGTTGCATCTTACTTTATAGCAGTGTGGTTCCTTTTGAAAATGTGTCATTCTGCAGGCTTTTTTTATTACATCTGGCGATTTTAAAGCACTATTAACTTCTGAAGATGTGCTTGGGGGCAGCTAGTTCTGCTTTAAAATCTGTTCCTGGTGTTCACCTTAGGCAGGAAGATTTCCTTCTCCACCCTCTCTGTTGCACTAACAAAACCTCTTTGAGTTAGGGAAGGGAGTGAGACATCCCACTCCAGTATGTGAAGTATCAGCCCCATGCTGAGTGGGGAGACACTGCAATACCTGGGGGTATTTGTTCATTTAGACCTAATTGTACCATGTTTCCCACCAGCATTCCTCCATTCTTTTTCATCCTGCAATGAGTTTCCCTTCTCTCTGTTCCTCACAGGTTGCTGGAGCAGGGTTACCAGAGTGACATTGTTTTCATTGTTCATGGCAAATCCTTCTGTGCCCACCGCTGCATCCTCAGCGCTCGCAGCGCCTACTTTGCAGAGATGTTTGAGACCAAATGGAAGGGGAAAAACATGATAGTGTTGAAGCACCCACTGGTGAGCAAGGCTGTGCTTCCATTCTTGCTGTTCAAGCTGGGTGAGGAAAGTGAGTTTGAGGGTTAACTTCCACAGTGAATAGCTCCTGGGGCTCAGAATGACCCTAGTTGAGGAGAAGGACTTGCAGAGGCATTTTATGCAGTAAAATTGCATCTTTTTCAGATAACAAAAGGCTGTAAATTGCATACCTTCCCTTTGTTCCCTCTGTCATGGACTCAAACATATTGTAATTAATTGCAGTAGCATGTAGCTGTTACCATCTGCCAGCTGTGTCACAACCCCTCTCTGGGATGAGTTGAGTCTGTCTAATTCCTGATGGACAGGTGGTCTGTGGTGAAGACATCACCTCCATAATTGGCACTAATTGAGTCCCTTTTGTTGCCTTTGCAGCAAGAACTAAATAGGCCAAAAGTGCACTCCATCCATTAACCACCAATACTCTGACACACATTTCTGTAACTTGACTCTGGCAGTGCAAATCCTCTTGTGACAAACGAAATTCCAGTTTCTCAGAACACTGCTCTCCTTTCTCTTTGTACAAGAGCATCTTTCCTCTGGAACTGGGAAAATGTGGAAATGTTTATGATCAGTAAAAACCTGTTTTTTGCATAGCCTGTATTACAACCATGTCTCCTGAGTTCTTCATTAGTCAGGTCCTGTCCCCTGAGGGATTAGTATCAGTTGAAACACTAAGGAGCTGTGTAAGCCAATGGCAGCATTAGTTATGTGAGGAGCAAGGAAATCATGTGCAGTGTGTGAGTTTTTACTTAAGGGTTTTTTTTTTTACTTGTTAAGGATCATGTTTCAAACTTACTGTTAAATTAATGGTGATTTCAAATGCAAGTTTCTCTTGTCTTATTTTAGATTAACCCAGCAGCCTTTGGTGCTCTTCTGCAGTATCTATACACAGGTAAATGACCTTACCATCTGCTGTTTGTTTACCTGGCTGGTGGGCAACTGTCTGTGCCTCTGCACTGAGTGGCACAGGCTTGCACTCTGCAGTCTTTGGGTGCTTGAGTCACCAACAAATCCTCTCTGCTGGCAGAAAGGGAGAATGTGAGCAATCACAAGCTCTTCCAAGATGTTTGTACCTTTTGCCAGTTGTTGTTCTGCCAGTAATTATACAGTCAATTAAAACCAAAATCAGCTTAGGTTGATTGGTTGGATGGATTTGGAGACTGTATTTTTAACTTAAGGAAGGAAAATCTGTCACCTGGTGTAACAGCCTCCTAAGGTGGTGAAAAGCCAGTTTCTCATGTAGGACATTTTCAGTTTGGCAGGCCTGAGCAGTGTGTGCTAAATGCTTCTACTACTTTCTAGTATTTTTTTCTGAGTGGAAGTTGATCCTAAACCTTCTATTTCTAAACATTTCTATGAAAATGCCCAGTGTTGTATTGTAGGCATGCTAAATGCTGAGCTATCTCAGGCCAGGAGGTGGTGCCAGAAATTAACATTGTCTTCAAGCCTCTTCCAATATAGTGTGTTCAGAAATGTCCCTTGCCACATTTTCATTGATTGTAAAAGATCCTTGGGAGAAAACTTGTGAGCCTGAAGTCTATTCTTACCCAAAGCCAGATGGTCAATGGTGGCAGTCATGTCTGCTGCTGTTGTGCTGCTGTTTTTTGGTTTTCTGAGGGAACTAGACATGTTTTGTATAGCCTGTCTGATCTTTGGACTTTTGAATGAAGCTATTAGGGTAAACCCTGGAAAGTGGAAATGTGAATTAAATGCCAAACTGTTACTGATTTAAGTGGTGGGTGGTGGTAGAATACCATGTCTTAGCTTCTGGGAGTTGTAAGTGGATGCTGAAAAGTGAGGCAGTGTATCTAATTACTAAATTTCTGTGCTATCAAGTCTTCAGACCTTATTTTTTGCCATTTTTGTACCTAAATCCTGTGGATTAAGAGACCTGACTGCATTTCTTCTTGACAGGTCGTCTGGATATTGATGTAGAATATGTCAGTGATTGCAAGAGGTTGGCCAAGCAGTGTCGGCTGCAGGACCTCATCGATGATTTGGAGACCAAATGTAAAAAAGTCTATGAATTTGGTAAGCATTTGACTTGCTGTTGTTTCTGCTGTGCCTGTGTGCCCTTTCAGGGAGAAACAGGAAAGTGTGATGGTGGATGTTTCATGGTATCCTTGGGGCTTCCAGAAAATGATTCTGGAGTTGTGGAATTTCCATGTTTGCATGATAGTTTTCAGTCATGGCCTTTCTGTAGGGCAGCTGTAGTAATTTCTGACACATGCATGTTGATAATTTATATTGAATGCTTTCTTTATAGTAGAGCAGCCATGGCAGCAGGACTTTGCTGTGGTTGCCAGACATTCATGTTGGTGCCAGACATTCATGCACCACCAAATTGAGCATGGTGGTGTATATATTGGGAAGTGTCTTCCAACAGGGAGCTTGTTTAAATCTCCAGAAAGATAAAACATATACAGTCAGAAGTAATTTTCTGCATTTATCTGACTCCTAACAAAAGTAAAATGTTTGATAACTGGCCCAAAATGGGTGCAGAGGGAGATACAACACTTTATAAAGCAGAGAAGTATTTCTGAAAGCATGTTTATATTAGTAACACATGGATGTGCCAAACCTTAAATGAAAAATCCTCTATTTAAGGACTTCTTGTTATCCAAATAACATGTGATCTAATCATGACATAAGCTTATTGCATGAAGACCAGCAGTTGGGGTTTATCATTCATCTCCTTAGCTCAAGCTAATGGACACGTGAAGAGCAATCAGAACAGTGTAAGTAGTGTTAGTCACGAAGCAGAAAAAATTATCAAATAACAAAACCTTCAAGCTGAAAGCTTTTGATTCTCATTCTGTGCTCTGAGTTAACTCCTTTACTTTAATCAAGTTAATTTTGATTTGTGAAAAGACTCCAGTCTATAGTTTAAAGTCAAGAGCATCTTCTTCCCTGATCTAAGAGGCAGGGGTGTAGCTGTTCCACCTTTTCCTTTTGAATACGAGTTGTTATTATTCAGCCTCCTGAAGTTGCAGGACATAATTGATAGAATACTTCTGGCTCAAGAAATTCCTCATCTGCAAATCACATGGAAGATATAACCATGTGCAGGTTTTCCTTTACACATGTGCAGTTTGGTGCTGGGGGGTACAAGCTTACCATGGTACAGCTGTTCACATTTACACCAGGGTGCAAGTCCTTATGGAAGCTGTGTCACAGGTCTTACTTCTGCTATGTAAACACAAATGTAAACATGGGCCTGAAGAGATTAAAATGCATTTCTTGGTATCTACTAAAACTGTACGGTATCAGTTTGTATTAAATAAGTGGAGGAAAAGGAGAGTGGTGAATAAATATAAAATAAAAGCTACCCAGAAATCAGGTAACAAAATTACCTTGTGTCATCTTTTGATATCAGAGTAATTCAGTGGGATGCCAGAGATCTGTTTTTTCCTTTTTTGTCTTTTTCTCCCAGTGTCTAGCTGAGACATTCCACCATAATTAATTTAGCTGAAATCTTACATTATGTTGTGGAAAGAAAATACTGTAAACTGCAAAAAAGCTGACTTCTTGGTGGGTTTACAAATGGAAAATAATGAAGTAAAGTTTCAGGTTAGTTGGAAGCTTCAGATGAAAGCATCACTTGGAAATATAATGGCACTGGACAAATCATTTAACTTCTGTGTACTTTGGGAAGGGAACAGTTCTTCAATTTTGAGGCCTGACAGAAGACTTTCAATGGGTGGTTTAAAGCACTGATGAAAGAACTAGTCTTGATTTTTATTTATGACGGGTTGGATTTAAACAAATAGAACAACTGGTGTGTGCACAGACTCCATATCTCATGTGGAAGCCAGGAAAAATTTGATTCTGCAGGAAGGCATATATGTAATAGTTATAGAAGTTAAAAAATTGGAAAGATCTTAGATCAAATCACGTCTGGCGCTAGACAAAGTGTGTCTGTTTCTTTGATTGTTTTAGGAACAGACATCTGATTCAGGTCTGCAGAGCAGGGTCATGTGTTGCATCTGTATTATGAAATTGAAACAAGAAAACAAGATGAACTCGAGCCTCTGCAGCTCCACTGGATAATGGCAGTGTCTGCAATCTCATTATCTAGAGTTAATCAGTATTTCAAAAGCACTTAGTGTCTTGGCATGCACAGACAGTAGTACAGGAGGAGGATGACCCAGTGCCTTCTGTTGCATCTGAGATATATTTGGGTGTGAATGCTTGTGTATTTGCACCTGTGTGTATATTGTGGCTATAACAAGAAAAAAGCATTGCAGTATTTGGAAGAGCTCAGTTTGTCCAGATTAAGCCATAATCCTTCCTTTAGAAGTGCATTTATTAGAAAATAAATGTTCTGCAGTTACTTCAGCAAGTTTTAGGGCAAAAAGGGTGAGAGCAAGGTTTGAGGTGCTTACCTTTGTAGCAAAGACACTGGATGTGCAGAATCTGTTGTTACAGCTAATTATCCCATTGGGAAGAAGTGAGTGTGGCATCATTTTGAAGGTTTCAGGAGTTTAGTGTAGTTTATTTGTGATTCTTACGTTTTGTGGTGCATTGGCTCAATTTAACCAGAAGTCTACAAAGAAGTATTGAACAGGAAAACCAAGGCAGCTGATACATTGGTAGGTGATGCTCAGTGCTGTACAACTGTGCTAGTGCGGGAAGAAACCCAGTCTCAAAATTAACCACAATTTGGTTATTCCCTTCAGCTCCTTGCATTGTTTATGTTGCTTTTTTCAGAAACCCCTCCATTCATCTTTCTTGTGTTCCTCTTTCATGGTCCCTGCTGCTTGCTGACAGCCAGCAGCTTATTTCTATTTCACAGCTTTGATTTTTGTTGTCTCTGTTAGGAAAGATTTTCAATTGATTCCAAATGCTGTGCCCTTGGATTTGAGAGATGCAGTGTTTGAATAGATTTGCTTCTCAGAAAAATCAGTGTTCTTTTGTGTCACTGGGAAAGTGCTCAGATGCTATGTGGATCCCAAGAGAAGAACTCTTTGCCTTGACTACTACTTAAAATTGCTGAGTCCATCAGCACTTACAGAGTCTGACCTGGTGACTGTTACAATAAGTACTACAGAAATACAAATGCCATGGAGAATTTCTAATTGCTAAGTAAGAAATTTCCTTCTTTCATGCTGATGTGTAGCTGATAGGACTTTTTGAGAAAATGCACTCAGTCTGGTTTGTGTTGGTGCTGGGCTTCCCCTTAGCTTATTTACCCTGGAAGTGATTTATCTGAGGGTAGCATTTCAGGCAGCCTGGTAATAGAGCAACCTGTCTCCTTGCTGATGAGCTTTGTGTGTAGCAATCATGGTACCTGGCTATTTTGTACTGGTAGATTATCCTTCCCTTTCCAGAAATCTTCCTGGGATATGCAGCCTATGGAGAGGTACAGTGGTGGCATATTTGAGGAGTGCAGTAGTGATGTGGAGGAGGGGGTGGAGATCTTGTTTTGTGGCACATCGTGGTCTTCTTTCGCCCACGACCCAGTGGAGTCATTTGATAGAGCTCATGTAATGCTGTGCAAAATGTCAGGAGAAATGAGGTCTCAAGGTGGCGTGATTCACCTGTGAGGGGTTTTAATGTGGTGAATCATACCTGTCAGAAATTCTTCTGAATGCTTCAGAGTTAACTCTGTGTTTCTCTGGCTCCCATCAGTATCCTAAGGTTTCCTCACCACTGCATTTTTCAGTGGTGCTTTATCTTTTTTCACATGCTTCCTTGTATGCCAGGGACTCTTGAAAGTCTTACATGGCCCAGTTCTTCCCCCAAACCATGCTGACCTGGGAACAAACCCCACGTGGTGAGCTGAGGTGGTGGAGCAGGGTAACCAAAAACAGGAAAGGCTGTGCTGGCAGTGGGTCTACTTTGGGCTGCCACTTGGTTGAAGTTAGGGTTGGCTTCTATGAGCGCCACAACAACTTTGGTCATAGCCAGACCACTGAAGTATGATCATGTGTTTTGCTTTCCCTTTAATGGGCTGTTTTATTGTGTAGACTAAGATGAGAAGATGCACTAGGTCTGAAAAAGGCAAATGAAATTGCTGTCTCTGAATGGTCTGTTTGAGCTCTTTGATGGTAGTGATGCTAAGTTCAGGCACATGCAGGAGTCTGGGTACTTTGGGATCCTTTGTGCTTTAGGGATCTACAGATGGAGAGTAGAGAACAGACTCATACCTGACGAGCTTACTGGCTAAACAAGAATAAATCCCTTTGTTACCTGGAGTGAAATCAGGATGGCACAGCTGAAATGGGAGCTGATGAAAACACGTGGTAGAACAGAGAGGCATGGAAGCAGATTAATTTTAAAAACTCCCTGGCATGGGCTTTACCTTAGGTGACTCTGTCAGCTGTAGGGGTGTTTGGGGCAGGCAGTGTGAGAGTGGCTGCTACAGGGATCAGGGCAGCCTGATCCATGGTCCTTAACAGTAATTGATGACATGGATTCCAAACAGCAGATTGGGCTTGAAATATTCATGTGCCAACTTTGTTTCCCACAGTTGATATTCCAGCACAAGGAATTAAATGGAGGTTTGAGGATAGAGAGCACTACATGTGACCCCTTGTAGCCCTGCTCACTGGCTGCACTGAGGGGTGCTGAATACGCGTGTGCACAGAATTGTGTGTGTTTTGCACTAAAAGCTGAACACTGGTTTTCCTGGCGTGTCTTTTATCTAAATGGGAGAGAATGTTTGTAGAGGAATTCAGGCATCTCTGCTCTTTTGTTTTTTTTTGCTTCTTCCAGTCTCTTCCAAGCCAGGGACCTGTGTGAAAGTGCTGACGATTGAGCCCACAGGTAACTGCCGGCTGCAGGAAGATCTGGCTCTCCTGGCAGACTGCGCCCTGCCAGCTGAACTGCGGGTAGGGAGCACTTCTACTCCTCCTGGGCTCTCTGGGGCTGGGGTATCTGCTCACTCGTGTCCAGTCACATCATTGCTATGCAGGCTTTAGTGCTTGCTGCTTTCCTGGTGCTCCAAATGCTGAAAGGCTTCTATTGCTTGGAAATGCTGTAAAATTGTGTAATGAGGCCATCAGTGCTGGTCTTTCTCCTTGGGTATTCCCCCCAGCAGGGATCTTGGTAAACAAAACCCTTTCCATGTGGTTGGTGGGGATTTCCCCATTGAATACAGTGGGACAAGTCTCCCAGCTCTTCTCTTTCCCATCCTTTTCGATAATTAGAAATGTTGTAGTGGCAGGCATTGGTACCCAAAGGGATATATAGAGGTGAAAGGTGGCTTGCTGAGCTTGCTTGCTGGGAACTGACACTCTGCAATGGAGAGATGCTTCCAAACTCTGAAAATATTTCCAGCTGAAATGTGAGTCCCTCTGAAGAGAATTTAATTTGACTGACAATAGATCTACTTTTCCTATGTCTTGTCCCTAAGAAATAGCCCCCAGGTTGACTATGACTATGTTAAAATGCCATTATATTATTAGTTAGCATCACATATGTGGATCTTCTCTCCCATTTGCAGAACAGGATAACTATTAGTTGTCTTAATTTTTTCTGCATCTGATGTTTTCTGTAATCTCAGCATATTCATTTTGGTCTTACCTATGTCCTTTTTTTTTGTCCTCTTTCTTATACCACCCACTGTGTTTAAGGATGTGGACTCATTTTAGGTGGCTGCTGTGCCCAGACATTGTATGACTGAGTGACTGTATCACAGTACAGTCCTATTGCCTTTTCTCTTTCTGCCCCCTGCCTGGTGCAGAGTGTGTGTACATGGATAAGGTTTCTGACCTTAAAAAGCCAACATATCTTGTGCTGGATTTTTTGCAGATATATTTCAGTATAGAGGGACTTTTTTTTCTCCATCAAGTTTACAACTACCAGTTCAGAAATCTTTCCTGTGTAACTTGCCTCCTCCAAATAACTGTACATTTTTTTGTGGCTTTTAATATGCTTTTCTGTATGTTTGCAGGCTTTAAAAGGATATGATACTATAAGTAAGCTTTAGATCACCTCCCCAGGAATTAAAAAAAGGATCATGGACCCCAAAATAGTGAGAGTATATGTATTTTAAGTCACTTCACAAATAAAAAGAATGCTTCCTGTTTGATTGCTTGTTTCCAGACCTTCATGGCATACTCCTGTTAAGCTATTCTTCTACAGTTAGAAACACTTTACTTCTTAATCTCAATTCTTTCGTGTAGAATAGGAGCTGGAAGGAAAGGAGGAAATTTGGAATAATGTAATCATCTGACAGTGCTGTGAATTGCAAGCTGTGGTGTTCTTGCTGTGTTCATAGATTGGAATGAAGGCAGCATTAGAGTTATTACAGCTGTACAAGCGAAGGGGGCATGGGCACACGCACCTGCTCACTAGAGAATTTGCATGCCATGCAGAAGTGTGGGTACTTCGTTTAACTGTGATAAATTCTAAAAGATTCCCATTTTTCCCTCTCTAAGTCCTTCTTGTTTTCGTTTGTTTGCCATTTATCTCTTTTCTAATGTTTTCAAATTATTAAATTCTGTGAATTGGGCATGTTTGTTCTGGGACAGAGGCATTGCACATCCTCATTCTTGCAAGGCTTTGTGCCATACAAGGAATAGGATACAAATTATGTAACCTAAAATGTCAGGAACAACTGAGTAGTCACTCATAGACATCTGTGTTCTGAAGAGAAACACACATTACTTTTTTTTTTTCAGCCTATGCAGAACAAAACAGGTATTTGGCTTCTGGATAAAAGTAAGCATTTCCAGAATTTGGCAAGAAACATTTAGAGCTGCTGCATGTCATGTAATGTCACATTATATGAAATGGGGATGTATTCAGCTTTCTGTTTCAGTACAAACAAATAATTTGCATGTAATGTCTTTGATACGTGGACGATATAGGAAACTTTGTGCATTTGAATTTCATGGTTAGTGGCATCTTACATGACTAAAACCATAATGAATGTTTGATATCCAATTACAGCTCATTATTATTTTCTAGACTGAGAACTATCTATTCTTTGAAATCTCAAACACATTTATAATTCTGGTACCTCGTTTCTCTTCCTGTTTGTGCTTGAAAGCCTTTTTTTTCTTTCTTTCTTTTTTTTTTAAAGTGTTTTTTGTTTTTAAAGTGTTGTCTCTGTTTTGTTTTTAAGTAGTAATGGCCAGGATTTTTCTGTCCACAACAACTGCTTCCTCAGTTTGTTGCAATAAAATTTAGCAGTGACAGATTTAAGTAAAATACCATGAAAAGCCAGGCAATTGTAAAAAGCCATGTGGTTTCCCACTGTCTCCCTGGTTCTTCATTTCATGTCTGCCAGGTGACCTCTGAGTTAGACTCCAGGGCTTCCAGTATATTCCACTGTAGGTACATGGTTTCTTTGTAACTGTTTTTCAGTTACCTTTTAACTGTGATCTTACATTTCAAACCAAGATTAAGTCAGGCTTAAAAGGATCAGAATTTACCATGAAATAAATACTGTTCTTTCCATCCATATTGTCATGTGATGTGGCTGCAAAAAATATACCACTTGCCATTTTGGGGGTAAAACTAGATCTTGTAATGTATAGGAAGAACAGTTTGAATCAAGTACATGGTTTCCATCTTGTCTGTCTGCACCTGTGTACTGTGCTTGTCCATGGCAGTGATTCCTGTGCTTTGCTTTGCCCATTTGGCAGGGGCAGGTTAACTGAAATATTTACAACATGTTTCCAGTTTAGGGATTTTTTTTTGTATCCAATCCACTTGCATCTGGTTTTGAGCTGCTAATCATCTCTTGGATCACCAACCCTGTATTTTGTGTTGTAATTTATTTGCAATTTTCTAGCTGAGATAATCTGGACAAGGTACAAATTGCTGCCACGGATTTGTTTAGTATGTTTTTGCCTCTAGTAACATTTTTATTTAATCTCTAATAAGAAATTTGTAGCAGCAAAGACTTGGTCTTCCACATGTTATGGTGGAGAGTGAGAATATTCAGAGTGTTTCTGTATGGTGATTGAGTTACTGTGAATGTGTTTACACCTTGTAGGCTGGGCTGTGTTGTGCTCCCTGGGCAGAATACTTGACTTTGGCAGCTGTGCTTTGCCTGGACAGAGGCCCATGAAAGAGGCTGTGTGAATAGGGGTGGTGGGAGGAATAAGCCAATTTTCTGCAGGAAGATCCTAAAGAGGAGATTAGCTTCCTCAAGCATGACAAGGGAGGAGAGTAGAAGTAGTAGAGACTTGAAAGCAGAGTAAAAGGGAAAATTCTGCACAGCCACTTCATGCTGAATTGGAGAGACAAAGACATGAACCTGCTTTTGTAGTAGGAATTGAAAATAACCTTGTAAACCTGAGCAGCAGAGTAGGGACCAGGCAAGGCTAGAAGCAGGAAATTGAGCCAAGAGGAATATACAATTCAGGAGACAAACTCTGAGACAAATAAAACTCCCATATCCCTTCCAGAGGGATGGACTAATTTTAGAGATTTACATTTGGACAGTGAAAGGAGAGCAAAGAAGGGACACAGATAGGAGATTGCGTTTATCTCAATTAAAATTCCTGTGCCAGAGTGGTATCTTGTCCAAGTTTGTTTCTAGGTTGGTTTTACCTGTGATGTGCTTGCATATCTGTAGCCTTCAGATTTATGTCAGAATTTGTAGGAGAGGACATGGAAGGTGTGGGCATAAGGTGGGGAGAACAGCAAGGTGGGCATTGCATCGTGATACTGGTGTTTGTAACATTACCACAGAGTGAGGCTGTGGATCCCTGGACCAAGGACCAAAGCCTTGAAATATGAGACATGGATAACAGTAAAATAGCAGCCTGGGGAATCTACAAATGGGGCAATTTCATCTCATCTTGATGAGGTGCTGCCCTCTGTGTTGCAGCTATATGAAAAGCAGATGATAGATCATAGATGATGGGCAACATTGCTTGAATTGCTGTATCTCTTCTGGAACAGGAGTTGCCCACTGGAACAGGACTTCAGGACTATGGAGAGCCAGCATCACTGGGCTTCTCCTGTGATTAGGAATCAGAAGCTGTCAAGTGTTGCTGTGGACAGACAAAGAGTGTGGTAGATGAGTCCAGATAGCCGTGGTCAGTGGTGATGTGAGCTTTTGCCAGCTTGGTGCCTTGCACATTCAAGAACGTGTTTTGTGAGAAACCTCACTGAACCTGGCTGAGAGCTCCCACCCAGTGTGTTCCAGTCTGTGTCTTTCTTTGGCTCAGCAGGGAGTAGTCATCTGATCATCTGGCCCCTCAGTAGAACTGCAAGTCCTGTTGGAGGCAGGTGGGTTGGAAATGGACAGTCTGCTATTGTGAGTCTGATCTTTGTCATCAGCCTAGGGTTTTCCTGGGTGCAAATTTGGGCTTTCATTTTCCTGGATGAAAGACAGCTGGAATGAACTGGAATGAACAGGAATGACAGGACTTGAATGAGCAGGAATGAACTTATCCTAGGTACCTCAGGGACATGTTTATAGAAAGCAAGAATCAGGGGAAACTTTTGTTTCCAGAGTTTGGCTACATGTCTATGAATATAACCTTTTTTTTTTTTTTTTTTTTTTTTTTTTCAATTGAATTACACTGTATATAGAATAAGGTGAAAGGGAAAATATTTGGAACTGTCACTTTAAAATAACATAAGGCAAACTGGTTTTTTGTGTGTGTGTGCTGTCATTGTTGGCATGTGGGATTGGGTGGAGGTGTGTTGTTAAAATAATTCACTTGAGTATTAATACTGCAACAACACTATCTTTGGCTGCAAATCAAATCAAAAATCTAAAATGTGCTCTAGCAATGTTGGATTATTCAAGTGAGGCAATAATTGTAGCCAAACCATTTCAAACTGGTGTATACATGGATGTAATCCATGTGTTTTTACATGTATCAAGTAAAAGGCTGGTCCTAAGCTCCAGTATGCTTCTGATAGCTACTGCATGAAGTAAATTTCACCCCTACCTGGTTATCTGCCCTGTTAGATGGCAGAGAAACACTTTCCAGTGGTGTATGGAGAGTTAGGAAATTACCCTGGATAAAAGGAGGCAGGAGTATCTCTTATGAGAAATGCAAGTTCTCCCTTTCCTGACATTGGAATCTGTGTTCAGAGCATCTCTAGTACTTTTCACTGTGCTGAGGGAATAGAGGGATGGCATTTTCTGGGAAAACATAGGAGTCTGAACTTGGAACTCTGAGTGTGTTTAAAACAGAAATGTTAAAGGAAGGGTTTTCTGGTTTCTCTTCCTAGGTTGGTTTTGGGGAGTTGCCGTTTGACAGCACTGACAACTTCAACAGCTGTCCTGATGTGTGTTTCCGGGTGGAGGATTACAACTTCTTGTGCCATAAGGTATGGGCTTGTGCTGAACTTCCTTCTCCTCCCTTTTTGCCATGGATCTAGTCTGCTTGTGTCCCCCACTCCTTCCATGCTGTATAACTCTGCAGAAGCAGCATTGATTCAGCTGGAAAACTGCATTTAAAGCATTTAACAAAGCAGCAAAGCCTGCCTTTCTTGCAGAGGTGTGGAGATAAATTTATAAATTCAGCTACAGCATTCACAGCTGCAAAATCTGCTGCTGCTGCCTTATGAGTTCTGTGTCTGGAGAGAGGAATGTTTGATCTGCAGATGAATAGCAGTAAGAATCTCAAATCTCAGATCCAAACTCAACTCAAGGTCCTGCCCTAGTGCCGTGCTAATTTTGAATCTCTTGAGTTTGCCGTTCGTGGTTCTGAGGGTAGGTGTGGATAGAATAATGTCTAGAAAAATATTGGAAATACAGCTTCAAAATGTAGAGAAAATCAAAGTTACAGAGTCTGAACTTCTGAAATACATTTGAGCTGCTCTGACAGCTGGTTGGTAGTGCCCTTGGGTTTGGTGCAGTGAGCAAGATGTCAGTGTTTTGATTTTTCATTCCTCTCCAGGCATTTTTCTGTGGTCGCAGTGATTATTTCAAAGCCCTTCTTGAAGATCATTTCAGTGAGAGTGAGGAGCTACAGACACAGCCCAGCATCCCTGTGGTGACTCTGCACAACATCTCAGAAGACATCTTCATCCGGATCCTCTACTACATCTACAGTGATGATACAGAGGTGAGCCCAGCCTTTGGTCCTTCCCTCAGTGCTGGTGAGCTCTGAGGTGTTTTCAGAAGTATTTTTCTAAATCTGGAGCAGGGTGTGTGTGTATATTCTTATCTGTCCACTACTTCACTATCCACATACTAGGATGTGCTGTTAGCCAGGCAGGGCTGTAGTTCATGGGCATGATGTTCAGGAAAAAAATCCCTAGTCTTTTATCCCACAATAAAAATCTGGAAATTAGGTTGCATGCTGTTTATTGACATGATAAATACATGGCTTTGCAGCTTTCCCTCTTGGGCTCTTGGAAAGATAAGGGAATGCATCTGCCAGTAGATGGCAGATTGAACACATTTGGAGATCTGGACAGGTTGAGAGAGTCTGCTTATTTACTCTTGGCATCATAGCCTACTTTTCCATTTGTAGCAAATCATTATTTCCACTGTTATTTATTACTGGGGTGGGCAAAGGTTCCACTGGGAGACCAGTGCCTTGCTGTGCTCAGTATCACAAGCAGTAATAGCCCTAACCCACTTAGTTTTCAGCCTAATGGAAGATGCAGTGAATCCCAGCGTTTAATTAGCTTCCTGCTTTGGTTTTGTGGCAAATGCTTTCAGCAGGTCTTGCTGCAAGATCCCACAACACATTCTGGCATCAGGGCAGTGACTGGAGATGCTGCTGCACCTGCCAGTGTCACTTCCCCCAAGCAGTGTTTGTGCTCTAGGATAGGTGCCACATACAGAGTGCACACAGCTGTGACCTTGTTTCTGCTGAGCTGTTCACCTCTGGGTAACAGTGAGATGTGTCTGGCAGGCAGCAAGGGCAGGATTGCTGCTGGTGTGCCAGAGAGCTGATCCTTCACTTGCCTGCACTCTTCCTCAGCCACTTGCTGGAAGGGCAGGCAGAGAGGGAAAGATGCTGCTTGAAGATCCTCCTGACCTTGTTCCCTTGCACTGCAGCCTGACCCTGTTCCCTAGCACTTCTCCAGTCTGCCTGCCTTCCTCCTGATGACTCACAGGAAGGATGTTTCCCAAGCAGCTATTCCTTTCCAAGGGATGCCTCAGCTGCTGTGTCTGGGCTTGGGTCAGGAGGACAGACCTACAACAATGTGTAGGAGTTAAAAGGATCTTACTCATGTGTTTCATGTGCAGAATGGTGCATATCTTGGGTTTCAAACCCAGTAGCCAAGATGTGAGCTTCTGCATAGAGTTCACCTGTCATGAGAAACTACCAGAAAAAATGGTCAGGAAGACAGGAATGTAGCTCAGGTTCCACATTTACATGTGGAGTGTTCTCCCTGTCCTTTGTTTCTCCAGCCAAGTATCAGCACTCTCAATTCCATGTTTTTCTCTGCAAAGGATTTATGATGTCTCTCTGCCATGCAGTAGTGACAGCATTTGCAGTTAGGGGGAAGAGTGTGTGCAGGGGACATAAAGGGTTCCAGGCACAAAGACGAGTTACTGATCAGAATACTTGAGTAGCTCAAGGGCAGTTCTTGGAGGAACATTTGCCAGGTTTGTCCTTGATAAAGCAGTTGGGAACTGCAGCCATCAATACTACTGGCTCAAATACCTCCAACTCCTGAGGTTTGTGCAGCTTATGAGGGGTCAAAGCAGCACGTGATTATTAACCCCAGGAGCTTTGTTACCTCATGTGCATACATAGCCCTCGTGGCATGGCTCTCCCACACCTTGCATTCTTCTGCCCAGCTGCTGCAGGGTGTTACACTGCTGAGTCTCTTGCTGGGAGCTGTCTCTCCAAACACAGGTGCAGACAGCTATGGGGGGAGAAAAAAATAATGAGCTGTTTGTAGTTGTGAGAGTGAACAACCACACGTGCAGATGTGCACAGTAGTGTGTTTGCTGCTCACCAGTTATCAGGAGAGTGGGCCAGGCTGCACCAGTTGCCATTTCTCCATCCAGATCAGCTGCTTTGTCTCTAAATGCTAGGGCCCTTGCCTCCTCCACAGCCAGGGCATGCAGCATCCTGCAGATCCACTGTTACAATGGATGTGGGTAACTGAGCTCTGTACAATTCACATTAGCAGGAACAGAGGGAGACTCTAGTTCCAGGTTAGTGATGCAGATGGCTGACAAAAATAGGATTTGCCCAGCCAGGGGGAAAAGGCTGAGTGAAGCTTGAGGTGGTGTCTCCAACCCTATGTACAGGGATTTTTTTATCCTCAGATCACTTGCAAGTACCCAAGAGGGAAATGGGAACGTGGTTCTTATACTCAAGAGCTTCAAAATTTTAAAGGCCCTTCACAGCAGTTTAAGTTCGAGCATCTGGTCCATTAATTTAGTCCATTCTGAATGCATGTTGGAGCTCCACTAGTATTTGATGTGCAAAATATGTTCTTACCCAGTTGGGCCTCACCTACAGTTTGTGTTGAATTTTCTGTTCTTGAGTGTACTCCCTGTGCCACGGAGGTTGTGCTCTTACGAGACTTTTGTGCTCCCTGGCTTTTAAGAGAATTTTGCTTATGTTCCACAAAATGGAAGGAAAAATGTGGGGACAAGGTTCTCTGTCCTGCCAGCCTCTTCTGTTTGTCTCTTGGAAATATATCTGGTAAAAGCCACTGTCACACTGAACATTATTTAGCAGCCAGGTGTACTTGGGTGTTTCAGCACTGCCCTGTGCTTAGCTAGAGGGGCTACCTGAAGCATGAGAAACTCCCTGCTGCACTTTAAATTATTATGTGGCAACTGAGTGGGACACACAGTTTGAAAGACAGAGCTCCTGTCTCCATAGTCAGCACTTGTCCAGCAGTGGGCACAGAGCACACTGGTTTGCCAGTGGCAAGCAGCATGCTCAGAAGTGGTAGTAACTCCCCTGTGCACTGGCAGCTGTCTCCAGAGAACGCCTATGAGGTGCTGTGTGTGGCAGACATGTACCTGCTGCCCGGCCTCAAGCGCCTCTGTGGCAGGACCCTGGCGCAGATCCTTGACGAGGACAACATCATCAGCATCTGGAGGATTGCAAAGCTGTTCCAGCTGACCCGACTGGAGGATCAGTGCACAGAGTACATGGCCAAGATCATCGAGAAGGTACAGAAACACTCCCCGTGGCAGTGACCACCTGTGCCCCCATATCTGAGCCTTAGAGACAGCAGATTGAATGGTTGTACTTTGGTCTGTAGTTAATGGTTGCCCTCTCTGGGTTAATGTGCTTCCAGAAAATGAACAGCAGTTAAGTAGCAAAGCACATGGTGAGTTAGGACAGAGGAGGAGGAGTGTGGCAGTACCTGATGTCACCACAATAAGACAGAGTTTGGTCCCTGGCTAGCACATCCCTGTGGAATGTGGGGGTGAAAAAGTTGCCCAAAAGCTTTGCAAGTACCAGGGGCAGGTGGTTTCCACTGAACTTTCAGCCACTGTGCCCAAGTAGCCACGGTGTTGCCTGAATACACCAGCTGCAGCCTGGAGAAGCCAAAGGGGTGTGTAGGGGAGCTCTGTGCAGGAAGTGTTTTTCAGTGTTTTCTGGGGGAAATTCTTCCTGGCATAATGCTCTAGATAAAAGGAAATAATGTGACCCCTAATCTCCTTTAGGATGACAAATAAAATAGTAGGGGTTTGCTCAGTGGATAATTTGCTGTTGAACAGCAGGAAGTAATGAATTTAACACTGAAGTTTTCCTTACGTGGCTCAGCTTGAGTGTTATCCTGAGTGATTATAGTTTAGTCTCAGGACCCTTGGAGAAAGGTACCATATAGAAGGATAAACTAGAACCTATGAAGGGTTTTTATACTGAGACAGATCTTTATAAATGGCTTGTGCAGTTCACATGGGAATGTAACATTTTCACCTGCAGCTTGAAAGGTGTGAAATTATTTTTGGCATGAGAAAACAATGAAGGAAATGGTTTTGGGGCTGTTACGTTGTTCAGTGTATAGCTTGGGAATGACAGACACATCAGCATGTACCCAGATTCTGGGTTCTGAAAAAGGATTTAAGAGGTGCTGAATATCCCAGGTAGTGATCAGGATAGGGCTCTGCTTGTGTGTTCCCTGTCTCTAGCTTTAGCAGGAGTCCTTGAACCCAGCATTGGCAGTGTGTCTTAGAGGGTGTTGGCACAGACAGAGCCACCCCAGCTGATGTTCAGACATCAGTGGTTGCCAGCATCCTGTGGAGATGCACTGATGGCAGCAGGGAGAGATTTTGGCAGTGTGGCAGTAGAGCAGAGCTCAGCAACCTGCCGTGCCCAGGCACAGCTCAGTAGCACAGACAGATGGAAACTGCCTCTCACCCCTCAGCTCACCACACATTCCTGGGGAACCTGAGGCAGGATCATTCATGGGTGACCCAGTTCTGTCAGATTATGTGCAGAGCAGGGCAGCTGCCTTGCTGGTGGTGGTGGGGCTAAGTCAAGGGAGGATAGTCACTTGTGGCTCCCAGTTCTGAAATGGGTACAAGCACCCACTGGCTTCTCTGCTAAAAGGCATTGCCCAAAAGTGCCTGGCAACATCTCTTGGTTCCTGCTGGGGAGCCTTTTTGGGGGGAATACTGTGTAACAGAGCTCCTGCCAATACCAGAACCAGGGATGCTTAGAGGGTGTTACAGGGCAGTGTTGGAGGTGCAGACTGCCTTCAGTTGAGACTGTTTATTGCTGGAGTATTACTGTCTCTTTTAGATGGATGGCAGGATGCATCTCCAAGTATAGGAGGATTTGGGTCTCTCTGTACCCTAGCCTTCCTTTCTTTTCTGTGGGATCCTTTAACAGTGTCTGAGACTGTTATCCCAGCCCTTTGCATCTCTTTACCTGTCTTGTTGTCTTCCTGATGGTTCTCTTGTCCTTGTGGCCCAGCTGGTGGAGTTGGAGGAGTTTGCAGCTGCTGTGAAGGAGAACGCAGAGGCCGTGGAGGAGCGGCAGGAGACTGACTCCATCCCTCTGGTTGATGACATCCGCTTCCACATCACCAGCAACGTGCAGACTTACAGTGCCATTGAGGAAGCCAACCAGAAACTTGAAGCTCTAGAAAACCTCCTGGCCAGTATAGGGCTCGAGTGCTGATGTGTGCAAGCCCTGCCTGTCACATGCAGCCTGCACAGCCCTCACTCTGTTGGCTCGGAGTGCAAGAACATCTGAGTCTGAATGTCGTGCTTCCCATTCTTTGTCCTCCTTCCCATCCACCTTCAGGCATGGTTTCTTTTTAATTTATTTGTGTCTGGACATTTGCATTTCTGGTTTGTGTTTGGTTTTACCTTGTTTTTTTGTTTCTCCTTTCAGAAGTAGCTCCCAAAGCTCAGCCTAAGTCGGTAGCTACTGCTTTGTACAATACACTGTGGAGAGGAGACTGTGAAGCTGTTGGGAATGGTGAGGGAGCTGTTCTGGGGACTTCCTACTGCCTGGGGTTAGAACCCATCCTGTTCTGTGGTTCAGTAACACACTTCCTAAACTGGCTCATGCCAGAGTATTTGTTGAATTACCAGCAGCAGGGGAAGAAAACTGGATTAAAGTCTTAATAAGTATATGGGAAAGGAGGTCAGCACTGTCACTGTCAGCTTTATAAGACTGGCAGAACTGGACAGTGCTTCCCTAACAGGGATAGAGAGGTACTTGGCTATGTGGAAGGCACTGTCTTCACCTGCTCTTTTAGTACTTAGATGGAAAAAAACAAACAAACAAGTGATTTCCAGGTCTTCCCTGTCTTTTCATTGCTTTGAAGTGATCAGAATTTAAAAGCTTTTGTTTCTGAACAAGCATCTTTGGGAATACAGTAGAGACCAGAATCCTTGCATTCTTAGAAAGCAGTAGCTTTCAATGCACAAAAGAAGGGAGAGCAACCTTTTTTAAGAGGTTCTTAAATACCTTCTTCTTGGAAACAGCACTTTTCCCTTTATTTTTGTCCATTGTGGTAGGGCAAGGCTGACTTGCTGGTGGGTCCGGGAAGAGGAGTCACTGAATTCTTTTTTGAAAGGAAAGGGGCCTTTTGGGTCTCCCACAGGGCTGCTGTCCCACTCTGTGACCTTCTGGCTTTGCTCAGCCTTGAGCCTTGTAGCTTCATTGTTCTCCAGGAAATTCACTATTTGTACTAATGAATGTTTTTGAATCTGTGTTTTGCAGTAAGTCATGTTATCTCATGTTGTCTGCCTGTATTCTTAATGAGGGTAATGGTGTTCCTTCTCCTTGGCACTAATCAGCAGGTGATAACCCTGCATAAAGCTCACCTTGCCAGATAGGTTGCCCTTGGAGCTATCCATCCCTGGAATGGTGTGTTGGGAGAGTCTCAGGTCCCCAGGATGCAGGTTGGGTATACTTTCCCATGCTGTGCTCTGGGAGGGAGAAGAGCCATTGAGTGAAGCACATGGTGACCCTGCACAGGTACTGGGCTGCCATGATCACCTTTTCCAATCATTTTGGTCATTTCCTGAGGCAAGAGCTTGAAATACACTGTGCCAGGTGTGCTTTTATTATGTGATGTGGGAACTGGGCAAGGATCCCCTGCAGCTTCAGGGTGTTGTTTTCTGTAGTGGTGATGGTGGCTCTCATGGCTAAAGGGTTTGGAGATGTGGGGTTTGGCAGGGGCTTGCTTCAGGTGTGGATATATTGGGAGGATGGGTTTTTCTTCTTTGGTGATCTCACCAGGTGAGAGGCTGGTACCCCACAGCAAGTGAGAGCTGCAGCCTCCCTGCCTGCACCTCTCCTGCACTGAAGCTGTTGGCAGGCACATGGGCAGGCTCTGGGCACCAGCTGCACTAAGCAGGCACTCAGTTGTGAGGAGGGGGCTCTGGGCTTTGACCACTGTATTTGGGGAAAGCCAGACTTTGGTAAAATCATGTGTCAGGATTGAGTTGCACTTAACAGAAGCTGGGGATAGAGCTGGGGTGAGGGGAGCAGGGGTGAGATTCATTGATAAAATTGAACCCCAGATGCTTGTGCTCTTTGTCATCTGTGTTTAAGTGGTTTCTCTTGCAGATCAAGTCTCTGGGGCAGGGAATGATGGTGGCAGGGCTATTCAAGCAGCTTGTGCTTCAATTCTGTTTGAAAACCCTTGTGCAGAAATGCAAGGAGTTGTTGTGGTTTGTTTTCTGCAGTCATATTGGGGTTAGGTTGGAGGATGTGTCCCTCCACAGGAGTGTGTTGCTTCATGGAAGCAGGAAGCAGCAGGAGTGTGCTTCTGTTTGGGACAGTGACATGAAGAGGAGCTGTGCATTTTGTGTGTGATTTGTGGAATGTACCTCCATGTCCACCTGTGTGCTCAGTGTGTCTTTGACAGGAGCACCAAAGAGCCCAGCTAATGAAGGTATCTCCATGAACTTGGGGAGGGTGAAGGGCTATTGGGAAGCTTTAATATGAAATCCCATATATTTTGGAGAAAGAAGAGTGAAAGGACTGCTTGCTTTCTTGCTGAGTGGAGTGTCAGGCTCATGAAAATCTGCTATAGAAACCAGCAGCTTAACTCAGCTGGTTCAGTTCCCCGACGCTTCTCCTCGGTATATGGAAGATAACACTGAACATAAGCAGGATGTTTAATTTATCACATATCTTCTCCTCCTCCAGCAGAAATTCTGCTTCTGACATCTTAGCAGTTGGCTTTCCACAGCAGTGGTGGTGACAGCCTGCAAGGCTTGCACAGAGCCACCAGAGAACAGAGCGTGGCCTTTGCCTTCTGCTTCTGCTGAGCGAGATGCAGAAGCAGGATTATCAAGGAATGTGCTACTGCTTTTCTCTGCAGATGCCTCAGCTGCTAAAGCAAAGGATACTGGCAGTGGGCAAGCCAGGAGGAAGGCAGAGGAGGAGCAGCCGTGCTGGGAAGCATTTTCCATATGGCTGCTCTTGAATAATTCCATTCCTGCGTCCTTAAGTGTGGAGCAAGTGAGGCTGCAGTTGTACGTGTGGGAGAAAAGGTCAGCGTGGCCTTTTGATCTGCCTCCCCAGCAGTGCAAGTCCACATGGGCTTCCAAGCAAATGCCTCATCTGTCTGTGTGCACTTAGTGGTCACATCTGTGAGGCCTGTCAGATTGTCCAATTACTTGGGATCCTCTAACTCCCCCCCATGCCTTTTGGCAAAATAGGGCTATCCAAAAGCATGCGTAAGCAGATGGTCAGCATGCAGGCAAGCTCTCTAATTAAGATGAGCCAGGACAAAACTTAGATTTGAATTCACTTTATTCTTGCTGCAAATAATTTTATCACAAAATAAAAACCTTCAGATTTTTCTTCTGTTGCCAGTGTCCTTTCTGTGTTTTGTTGCCTCTCTCCTTTTTATTTACTACTAGCCACTTGCTGAATCAAGAGGATTATAAAATTTACTAGAGCAACATTATATTTAAGAAGAAATGTGTAAGCATGTGTGCAGCAATAAAATAGTCTATTTCACTATATCTGCTTTGGCTGTGGTCTCTTTGTTACTGACAAACATCAGCTGGCTTTAGTTTTGGAAGGGCTCTGTGGACTCCCTCATTTTCCCTTACGAGGCCAAGGACTGGCTCTGCAATGTGTGGCTTCCAGTCCTCATAGAGCAGGTGAGTAAAGCACTAAATTGTTTTTACTGTCTCCTTTCTCCAAGGATTATTCCCTTTCTTTTAGCAACACCAGAGCAGGAGCTTGGTCACTGCCGTGGTTGTTTTTCAGCGAGGTGATGTTTGTCTTGGAAAATTGCTGTGGGCTGTTGTTTACAGGTAAGTTGTCTTTCCCTTTTTTCATGTAGTCTTGTGCCCCTGTCCTTGATGACTGTCCATTATATCCAAGGGTGGAGATTTTTCAGCCTTTGTGCTTTACTCTGACTTGTTCAGTGCACTCCTGGAGTCCAAGCCTGTGTTTTCTCCAAAACCATGACTGCTGATGTGTCTGGGCAGTCCCAGACGCTTGCTGGCCATGCAAGCTCCAGTTTCTCTTTCTCTCTGAGCACACAGGCACCTCTTTTCTTGTCGGCTTTCTTGTACGCCTGTGTGGCTACGATTTTTTGGGTAAAAGCAATAGCTGAGCTGTCTGTGCAGCCCCTGCTGACAGCAGAGCATGACTGGCATTCAGGGAATGAGCATCCATCTTGTCCCTATTGCTCTGTGTAAGAACATGCAATTTTCAGAGAGGAGATACTAATAACATCTGAATGACTAATGCTGTTGAAGGGAGGGCTTGGAAAAGTTCAAGGCTTAATCAGGTTTTTGGGACTCCAAGAACTGTGCACACAAGGAGCAGCATTGTGCTGTGAGACTAAAGGATGAGTCTCTGCAAGAGGCTTGAGCTTGTTCATGTTGTACAGTCATGGTCAAACTGGAGATGGCACTTCCCACGTAGCAGTTTGCAGTTGGTGTGCATTGACAGACTCGTCTGCTCAGGGTGACACTGATTTCCTCTCTCACTGTGGGCAGCCTGGCAAAGCCCAGCACAGGTTTGGGAGCTGGGATGTGTCTGTGCTCAGCTCCCAGGGATGAGTGATCCCAGCTAGAGATGACAATGGGAAACTGGCTTGGCTTGGTTCTCAGCTCACAGGGGATGGGTGTGCTGAGGAGCAGGTTTCTGTTTTACCTTCTAAGCTAAAATAGATTTGACAAAACATTTATTGAGAGGCCACACCAGCAAACCATTTATTATAGTTGGGGCCTGTTTTGAACAAAGGTGCTGGCTCTGCTGGGGTTGCTGCCTGCCTTGAGGAAGTGCTGAGGGAGAAGGACAGAGAACCCTTTTTTAGGCTGCAAATGGTTTCAAGGGATTTAGGTTGGAAATTGGAGGTGGGTTATTGGCAATAACCAGGGCAGGGGTTGCAGAGGGACAGTCAGTCAGGGAACAGCAGCCACATTTGGGTGCTGCTATGGACACACTGATCCTTAAGCCAAAGTCAAGCTATTAACTTCAAGCTTATGTGTGATTAGCATCTGGGGGAAGGGGGATGAGCATGCACATGCCCTTTGCTTTTCCTGGTTGTGGTTAACTTTGTAAGGGTAAAAGTGCAGGGCAAACTTTGAAGGGCATTAAAGAAAAGCTTGCAGGAGAATCAGTACCATGCAAACAGCTAGCTCTGGTCCCAAGGGTCTGGCTGCCAGTTCCCAAAATAAGCTCTGAAAATGAGTGTGAGAGCTTTCCTCTCCCTCCTCCTGTTACCAGCAGAGCAAGCTCAAGGGGAAAGAGCAGGATTAGAAAGATTTGCTTGCTTATGACAGCAGCAGTCTGCCTGCTCCGTTTGCTGGTATGGCAGAAGGCAAGGCTGTTGCTTTGGTATGTTGGGTTAGGAAAAGGAGGTGAAAGGAGTGCTGTGGTGTGACCAGATGCTTCTGTTCATGGACTCAGGGAAGGGTAGATTTGGTCCAAAATAACTTGATGTAGCTTGCCCATGGAGGAAACCAAGCTGGTCTGTGTTGCACTGCAATGTCATTAAAACTCCAGTAAGGAAAAATGCCTCAGTTTTTATTCTTTTATAACTTCTTTGTGAGCCACGGTCATCCCAGTACTATTTGTACAAGACTGTGGCAGTGATGAACTGTCTGAGGCAGGCTGTGCATAGACCTGCTCTGAGGGAAGGCAAGCTGGTGTATTAGTTATTGCTTCTTGGGATGTGCTTTAGGAGATGAAAGCTGATCTTTCATATCCAGGCTAGGTTGACATTGTATCTCTGCTGTCTGCTCAGAAGGATTTATTCTAACACATTCCTGGCATAGCATTGCAGAACTACCAATATTTCTATTAATTTTATTAAGCTTGCTTCTGTAACAGGAGCCACTAATCTGCTCTCTAGAGCTCCTTCCATCCCCTTTCTCCATGGGTCTACAACTAAAAATTATCCAGGAGTTTCAAAAGAAGTTTGCTGGTTGTAAGTTCAATCCCTTCCCTTTTCCAAAGGCTCTTCTTGAGAAGCTGAAAATGCTTCGTATGAGTTATTTTCTGCTTTGCTGCTTCTCTGGTCTGAGTGTCAATCAGGCACAGCATCTTCAAAGCTGTTCAAGGTGCTGGCTCTGGCCATGCTGCTCCTGAGGTGACTGCTCCTTCTCTTGCTGGGGGCAGGGGATATGGTATTTCTTGTTTCCTGATTTTGTGACCTTTTCCAATCAGGTGTGCAATTAAACATCATTCTTCCCAGCCTGAAAGCACATGAGGAGCCAGCACTTCTTCCTCTGCTGACCTCTGCTCCTGGTACTGCAGTGAGGGGACACACCAGGCTTGTGTGCGAAGTGCAGCCTTTACTGGGGATCTGGGATTTGCCAGTCACACAAGTGCCTCAGGGCTGGGTTTTGGCACAGACCAGCCTCAGCATGGGATGTATGTAAGCTCAGCATGGGAAGAGAGGACTTGGTGTTAAAAGTGCACGGGGTGAACCCTGGAAGCTTTTGATACGATGAAGACAAGGGCTGCCCTGTGCAGCCCACAGGGAGGATGCTCCCTGCTGTCATTTCAGCATGAGGCTGACCCTGCAGTCCAGCCAGAGGCACAAGCTGATTTTTGTTTTGTTTTGTTTTCCGTTGTATGGGGAACCTGAGTTGTTTATTTGCTAAAAAAATCTGCTCCAGGGTTCACCGTGTCAGCCTGCAGAGAGCTTTGCTGGTATTGCCATTGCGTGGCTTTTTATGTAATTGAAGACAAGATGCTGACACAAAGGCTGCTGACTTTGGGAGGGCTGGAAAGCCCAGCTTTTATTGGGCCTCTGTGTTGTGCCAGGGTTTACTGTGCTCTGGGGTTTGCTTTGCTTGCCTTTGGTCACGAACCTTGCTAAGGTACCACTTGTCCTGAGCTGCCATTCCTTCCCCTCTGCCATTCTTGTCTCTGTGTGTTTTCTTAGAAGACAAGTGTTCTCCGTGCTTGACATCTTGCCCTCCCATCAGCTGCCCCCCAGGCCAAGTAGCTTTCTTTGCCAAGTTTCCTTTGGACAGCACATATCATGCGATCTATTCAAACTCTTAATTGATCTCTTAGGAATTGTTTTTCATCTGAATTCCTGGAATGTTTCCATACACCGAGGAGTTTCCTCCAGAGAGAAAGGAAATTAATACTGTGTCACTCCCTCCCGAGGAGTGGTGGCCATGGGAAGGCTGGTTATTTGGTTTATGCCTGTTGGGAGATGTGGGTTCTGCAGTGTTTGCTCATGGTCGTGGCAGTTTTGCTTAATAAGGCAGCTGTTTGGAGAGCAGCAGGAAGGTGAGTGGAGGCTCCACATCAGCAGCTTCCCCATCAGAGGGAGAAAGAGAGCATCCCAGACAGATAAGCTGGGAGAGCATGACCCTGTTTCTGTGTGCAAAGGAGACTTGTGCTCATTTGAGGTGAGAAGAGCAATGACTGATCAACCCCCCTCACTTCTGAGAGGCTGGGTGGGCAGGACTGGTGTTGGCAGGTGGTCAGGCTGGTGTGGCACCAGTGGTCACTGGTGGTGTGGTGGCACCTGCACAACCCTTCAGCTCCATCTCCCTTTTCCTATGATGAAATTCTGCATGGATGTGGGCAGGGACAGTGGCAGGTGGAGAGGAGTAAGTCCCTGCTCACCCCCAGCAGCAGCTCTGCAGTGGGTTGCAGCCCCAATTCTCCCTCCTCTGGTACTTAACCAGCAGCAAATGGAAGTGAAGCACTGTGGGTTACATACTGAGCAGATCTGAATTAAAATTCTTCACCACTCACTGGAGCTGCAGCCTTTGCCTGCTCTCAGTGTCTGAGCCTGGCCTGGGTGCTGGGCTGTGTGGTGCCAGAAGTCTGACAGAAGCATGGTCCCTGCTGCACTGTGACAATGGCACCTCTTGTGTCCCAGTGGTGATGCAGGCTGTCTGTCCTTGCCAGGGTGACTGGAAAGGACTCCTAAGGAGCTCTCCCCCTCGCCCTGACACTGCTCTGGCTCCTGCTTTACCATTCTTTGGCTGATCCCCACCTTGTAGCTACACCACAGCCAGTCTTGGATAAGACAAGACTGAGCACAGGCTGAGGATGGGAAAAAAAGCAAAAGCTTCAGGGTTCCTGCAGACTTGCAGAATCAGAGTAGAAGCACAGGCTAAAAACAGGAAGGCCACCTGTGGCTGTGACAGCTCACCAGCCATCAGGTGGTGACAGTGGGAGAAGTGCACATCCCAGCACCATGGTGTGCACCCTCCAGTGACCCTCAAAACTGTGATGAGCTTAATAAACCACCAGAATACCAGAAGAAAGAGCTGTGGACTTGCCAGAATTAAAGCAAATTGTTTTACTAATGATGTTCCTTACTAGTGTGGTGTGCCTGCTGGCTTGGTGAAAAGCCCCAGCTCTGTTGTCTGTGTTGATGGGCATCAAAGCCCTTGGCCAGAGCTTCTGACCTGGTGAGCTGGGGTGTGATCATACACAGAGCCTGCACAGGGCTGCAGAAGGAAAATATTATTCTCGTGAATTAGTGACTTTAGGCATAAAGTAATGAGTTGATGAAGGTTGCAGGTTGGGTCTGGTGCTGCTAAATGACTCTGGCCAGAGGGCTGGCACAAGAGCATCCTGTCCTGTCTATCCCCTGCTGCAGCAGCTATCGTGTTTTGGAATGTAAGGGCTGGGGAGCCCTTACAAACAAGTGACTTGTCCTGAAATGTGCATGGAGAGGAGAGCAGGATGTTCTTTGGCCCAGCCCCACTTTCTGGGCAGAGGGGACATTTCTGCAGTGTGAGGCACTCTGACAGCACCAACCCTAGCTCTGGATGGACCAGGAGCTCTTAAAGCATCTGGGCACTGCCTGGGAACTGAGAGCATCAAAGCCACTCCCCAGCCTCAACCACAGTCACAGCTGTGACTACAAAATGTAGGATTTAATCAGCATTTGCTCCTGGCCACAGTGCAGATGCTTCCTGTTGGAATTGGGTTTAGTTCAGGACCAACATCATGTTTTAATAGGCTTCTAAAAGCATGGGAGCCAGGTGTTGAGGCAGGCTGAGTTTGCCTGTTACTGCATATCCTCCACCAGCTCCACACTGTTGTTTAATCTGGGGTGTGGGAAGCACTTTGGAATGGTCACCAGTTAAACCCTCAGACACGCTCTGTTCAGAAAACATAACTTTATTATTAGTTGCAATATACATTGTATTCCTTTAAGAATCCTAAACTCGTATATGGTTTTTCTACTGAAAATACCTGTGGATGTATATATGTTTTTATATATGTATATATATATATAATGTATTTCATTGAACTGGAACACAACAGAACAAGAGAGACAACCTCAGGAATAACTTGTAAAAGGAAATGCGATCCCAATGGGTTTGTGCTGGCAGTGTGCTAAGGTGAGTGGTATAAAAAGGACAGGCTAAATAGAAAACATGATGGGTTAGGCAGTGGGAAATGGCCTCTCAGTGCTACAGGTGGTGATATATACAGTAGTTACACGTTGCTATTGCTCAGTCACGAGTGCCACCTGTTCTCCCAGGCAGACCAGACTCTCGTGCGGCTCTGCACAGCAACATTCGTAAGGCTGGCTGTGCTCCCTGCAAGTGGTACCTGCCAGTTGGAAATAGAGTGTAATTACATTGCCCTCAGCAGCTGCTCTGCTCATTGCTAATCTGGTCAGCCAAGGAAGAATTCCTCTGGGGCCTGGTGAAACCTAACTGGGTCAGTACAGAGGAGCTTACAGGCAGGGAAAGGGATCAGCAACAGCCGAAATGTGCAGTGTCTCACCTGGCCCAGGCTGGCTGGTTCCTGGCTCCTTCCCTCTGCACTCGTTTCCCCACCTGCCAGGCAGAGGCCTCCCTCTGCTCAGCAGCCAGCCCAGGGGTCTGTGGGGTCAGCACGGGCAGTGCCCAGCTTCTTTTGGACAGGTTTCCCTCTGTTAATTGACTCAGAAGGTAACTCTTCAGAAAACTGGCTGAGGGTGGCAATACCTGCTGCTGTGCCATGGCTTTGGGGTAATTTGGCTTTTTGTTATTCTTTGTAGGTTTTGTTTGGTAACCTTTATTTCAAACACAGCTTCCCCAGGCCAAGTGCCACTGCTGAGCTTATATAGATATAAGGACAAGTCTTGCCTAGATAATGTGATTTGTTTCCCTTTATTTCTGTTCAGCTGAAGATGTTTCTTGGGTGAAAGGACACATTTTAGCAAAGGCACTGACAAGGGACTTTCCTCTGCTAGGTTGGAGGGAGAGGAGGGGCTCTGACCTTTCTGCTGAAGGGTCACTTCCCTCTCCCCTCCTGCAAAGTGCTTGTCACTTTGGAAGGGATGTAAAGAATGTGGGTATTGATTTACTCCTCCTGACTTCCTCAAGAAAAGTGCTTTCAAAAATCCTATCCTTAAGTCATCATCTTGCTACTACCCCCGCAATGTCTGTCACCTCTGGATCACACCCACTTGTTTCCCCTTCCAGCTGAAGAAGCAGGTGAGATTTATCACTGCTGTAGTGTTTCTCTTCTTGCTGCCTTTCTCCAGCAGCATCTGGCCAGGAGGAGGAGGGAGCTTGCTCAGGCAACAGAAGTTACCTCAAGACAGGCTGCTGGAAGATGGAAAGCAGGTGTCCTGCTCATTGCTCCTTTCCAGAGTAAGTGTCACCAGAGGTTTAGCAGGGGCTGCTGAGAACAGCCGATTGCACTGGAATAACATTTCAAAAAAAAGCTGGTGCTGCTGGGAGAACTACAGCTCGTTCCTCTCTTTAGAGGCAAGAAAATACAAATGCCAAAGTGCCTGGATCAACCTGTATAAAAGAGCTTCCCTGACTTGGGCCCCTTAGGGCAACTACAAGGACACAATCTGCATCCAGACATCTCTCATCCATCCATGCTGCTGGGACTGAATGGGACTGAGCCCTGATTCTGACTGTTATTGCACAGAGGTCGCTTTCCTGAACCTTGCTAGAACTGCTTCCAAAGGGAGAAGAGGTGGGTGACCCCCCTGACTGTCAGAGGAGGGATCCAGCCCTGGGGACAGCAGCTCAAGACACAGCAGTGCTTCTTGCTGCTGCCAGGGAAGGCAGTGAGGGCTGGTTTGTCACTGGGGGAGATGCCCCACTCTCTCATAGTGCAACATTTGCATTCTCTTCTTGCAAAACCAGAGGGAGAGGTGCAGGTTAAACCCCTTCTCTTTGGATAGTGCCAAGAAGTATATTCATGCTGGGGCCCATTATGCTGAATAAATGGGCCTGCACAGCCACCCTGTCATATGCAGCTTTCACTGTGTCAGTACAATGTCTCTGCTCTCATCCAGGGTCTAAACCCTTTCCTCTCACCCTGCTGCTAGCAGAGACTCAGGCAGCTCTAGAATTTGGCCTACCTCCACCACAGGCCCATCCACAGGTTCCTCCACAGCAGCTGGTACTGCAGGGTGTGTGGATGCCGTGGTACAAGGTAGAGGTTGGATGGATGATCACACTCTAAACTCTGCCTTCAGCTCCCACGTGTCCTAAAGGGTGGTTTTTATCCCCTCAGGGATCTGCCCCAGTGCTATTAGGAGGAGACTGGGATGGGCTTGGACAGGATCTCTGCTCCTGCTGTGGGTCTCCTGCTAAACCAGTGGACCATGAGGACACCCACTGCTACTCCCCACCCACCAGATGCTCTGCACTTCTCTCTAGCATTATTTTCAGGACATTTTCCAACTGATGAAGAAAAACAACAGATTATGACTGTAAAGTTATGGCGAGAGGACCGGATCCTGGTAGGACAACATTGTTCCTTGCCAAGAGAAGGAATGATTAACTCCTTCCTTACTCTCCTCCCATTTCTTTCCCAGCTTCCAGCCACCTCTCTATATATCATATATTATATTACTATATTCTCTTATAACTTTGCTTTTTCAGTTTCAGTAGCACAAGTAATTAATTCCAAAAAAAAAAAAAAGGAAAAAAAAAAAAAAAGGAAGGGAGGGAGAAACCCTGTCCCTAGGAATATTTACACAATAGTTCATCTTGCAGAGGAGATGGGGTTTGATGTGGGGAAAAGCATGGGAATTGAATGTGCTAAGTGGGTTTGATTCCACATTCCTGCTCTTTCCTCTGGGATCCTGCTTGGATGATGAAAATCAAAGCACTGTTCAACACACTTTCCCCAAGTGCAAACTCACAGAGGACGTGCAGGGAGCTGGGGGAGGCATCTCTATGCTCTCCCCTGGCCTGGTCTTCTTCAAAAGGTAGTATCCAAAGGGGTCTGATCTTGAAAATCAGCCTTTCACCTTCAGGGAGCTGCCAACTCCATCTTCAACCTCTCCTCATCACCCAGCACCTTTGTTAGTGCTCTCCTCTCAAGGACCAGGGTTTTTAAGGTACTGGATGGTGGGGACAAGGGATGCACCTGGCATCTAAACCATGAAGTGGAAGATACTGATTTCTTATACATACCAATAATTATTGCAGTATAAACACACCCCTGTCACCACAGCAAAAGCAGAGAAGGGGAAGTTGTGGAGAAAGTTTGGTGGGTGAGGGGCATCCCACAGCTATCAACTCTTCTCCAGATTAGGGCAGTGGTCATTTACATCAGCAAGTAATACCCTACCCTGAGCCTCTCCCCCCACCCTCCCTTATGCTGTGTGTGATAAAATATTCCAAGAATCCCTCCATGTTAGCTCTTTTCCCAAGAGATTTCTAGTAAGAAAAACATCTATTCCCAGAAAACCCCAGTAAGAGCTGCAAATGCAATTGCTCTTAAGTATGGCTGGTTTCCCCAGCTGCTGAGACCTTCTGGCCAATCCATGTCAGTATTTCTGTGAAGACAGAGGTAGAGACCTCAGGCAGCTCTTTGTGGAGGGCATGATAGGCTTCCTCATACACCTGCAACCAGGGAGAAGTAGAGATTAGCACAGAAAAAATAAATCAGCATGAACAAAACAGCCTTCAGTCCCCTCTCATCAACACCCACAGGTCCAACACATCCTGCCCACAACTTGTCATTTTTTTTCCAAGATGTAGCAGGTTATGAAATCAAGGAGATGCCACTGGTGTTGCTGGCCCTCAACAAGAAGGAAGGTGTTGCTGCCTGACATCTGTGGGTACCAGAGCACCCTGCTGCCCTTTAGGAACATAATGCATGTCCCAGCCCCATGTATTTCTTGCTTCTTATCCCACTAAGGAGGAGGAAATACTTATGCCCTTGGAGTGTAAAGGCCAATGGGGGATGTTCCCATCATGCCTCATGCAATTTTACTCCCTTTATGCTCAGACTACCCAGTTATTTTTCCAATGACAAAAGCCTTCCCTTGGTCTCCCAGTCTCTCTTTCAGGTTTATTCATGTGCTAACAATTGGTTAATCAGCTCTGGTTCTCTTGAAATGAGCAGATGTGAAGTGGCTTTTGTTGTCCAGCATTTTGGAAAGACCTTTCTGCACTTTTACACGCTGGAACACAAGGTAAGGCTGGTGCTTGCACAGTTGGCATTGTTCAGAAGAGTTTTTTGGGTCAACATTTTACCTGCTTGTGAGCCTTGCTCCACTTCTACACCAAGCTGCTTCATGTCCAAGACACCCTCTAGGCACACAGCCAGCCTGGAGATCACCATCTCCTGCACCCAGCCTGGCTGTAGCTGGTGAAAGGCCACCACCCTGAGGGCTGAGCTTGGGCTGCCTCCTGGTGAAAGGGGCTGTCACCTGCCCAGCCTCACCCACCCATCGCTTTGCCTCCAGCTCTCTGGGGGTCAGCAGGCTCCCTGCCCCTCACAGTCACTCATGCTCAGGCCAACACTGACAGCATAATCTCCTAACAATCAAGAAAGCAGGATGACCTTGAGTGTTTTGTCCTGACTCTGCACCGTGTCCATGAGCAGGTAAGAGCCCCTGATATCGCAGAGCTTGTCGGAAGAGCCGTGTAGCACCAGGATGGGCAGAGTCAGCTTGGGCAGGGCTCGCTCGATTCTGGCAATGGCATTCATCAGTTGGATCACAAAGGAGACCTTCATGCCACCGTGGTAGACCAGGGGATCAGATGTGTAAGACTCCATCTGGCAGGGAGAAAGAGGTAATTTAAGATTAGCAATATTTCATGCCTGTGAGAAAAAGCAGATCATTGTGGCAGTGGAGAGCCTTCCCTTGGCTTGCACAGCCATCCCTACTCTCTCTGGACATCCAGCCATCAGAGTCAAGGTCGAGGTACTGTGGCTTACCAGCACTGCTCACACAACCTGACATGGTCTTTGCTGCATGTTTCTCTCTTACACCACTAGAAAATATTCAAGCCAGAGCTCTTTGAAAGGAGCTCCTGCAGGGAGACAACCAACTGGACAAAGACCATTCCCACAGGGCACTGCCTGCATTTTTCTCCTCTGCTGTGCCCTTCTGTCATTTCAATGTGATATTTCTTCTACAGAGAGCTCTTCAGACTGTGTTCTTTGAAAGCTGATGTTCTCCAGGCCATTATCATCTCTGCTGAGGGCTCAGCCCTGTCCAGGGGCAGTGACCATGACCTACACCTACAGACAATTGACAGAGATGACTGCAAAGCCAAGGAGTCATCTCTGGCTGCAAAGCATGACAGACAAGGCAGAAAATGATGGTATTAAGTGGTAAGTAAAAAAAAGTAGTCAACGACTTGCTCAGCCAGATTGTGAGGGGATAAAAATGCTCAAGAGCTGGTGTAGAAAGTTGCTAGGAAGGAGTAGTTACTGCAGAAGGCAAGTCTACAGTAAATATTTGTATACTGTATGTGGAGACGGCCCACACAGACCCCACTATTGCAATATTTGCCAGAATGCCTTGATTATGGGCTGGTCTCTGGCACAGCCTCCACTTTCTCCCAACCCTGGCAGATGTTTTTAGAAATGATGGTTATTTATAGGTTAGCTGAAAACAGTCTCCTCCTCTTCTCAGAGGCAGTGGAGTCTGTTTGAATTCTACCTCGAAGGCCTTAACTTGAGGTCCTTTTGCCTCTGCCTATGCCTGCCCTGAGGGGACCATGGGTAGGAGGTGACCCAACAGGCCACCCAAGGACATGTGGCCATGTGTAGGTGTAGGCAGGCACTGCAGGACAGTATGGACAGAAAGGTTTTGGGGTGGATTCTGCCTTCAATTTGCCCCAGATGAGAACAGTACATGGTGGGGCTTTCCCATCTGGGTGCATCCAGTTGCCAGACAGTTTGAAGCCAGTTTCTCCAGTTGTCATCTCAATTGTGCTGGAGCACAAAGCACTGGAAATGGAGGTGGCAGTGAGGCACTCTGGTGCTCAAAATCTTTCCCCATCACTTTCTTACTTCCAGGACCTACTGCTTGAATCCATGGCTCCTATCTCTACGTGCAGCAACAGAAAGATGTGGGGGGAAATTTGGGACTACTAGTGGCTGACACCATCCAGACCCAGCCCACAGCACTGAGGGTGGTCCAGGGAGGGACAGCTGTACAGCCACTCCACTTTGTGTTGGAGCTGGACTGAAAAAATTGAAGTTGTCATAGAACTCACTTAGGGATCCTTGGAAGTGGTGGACGTTTCTAGGATTTGATTAAGGCCATTGTTGTAATTTGGTCTCTGTGCAAGATTATGGCTGCTCTGAAGTGAGGGGTAATTTTTGGCAGGGAGACAAAGATAATCATCACAGCTCATAATATTAGGATATTACACATGGTATCTCCCTTTCAAAGAAGCATGTGCATGCTGAGGGTCTGGAAAACTGCTTGTAAGATGAGACTGTGGTTAAGACATTGAGACATTGTAAACATCCTCTTCTCCTGCTGATGGCCCTGGGAAGCAGAGACTGAACAGCTCAGAGTCCTTTTGGTTCTGCATGGACCATCCCAGTGCCCAACCAGCTTGTTGGTGCAAAAACCTCCATCTGCATCTTCCATCCCCTACACTGTTCAGCTGTACCTCCCCTACTCTCCAAAATCCTTCAAATAGAGCAAGAAGCTGCCTGTGTTTAGAAGAAATTGTTCCCTTGTGAATGTGCTCATGGAAAACATTCAGCTTTGACTTTCAGAACACCAAATGCCTGGTGGGGTGCATCTCACTCTCCTGGTGGCAGCTGGGTCTACCCTGACATGCTCAGCCAAACATGGTGACTTTTCATCAGCTTTTTGAGCCAAGCCACTGTGTTGCATTGGCTACTTAGCAAATGGCTTCAGCCTAATGTGGACCTATGTCACAGTGCTGTGCTAAAGCAACACAGTTCTGAGATGGGTGGGTTTTATTATTTTTTAGTTTGGTGCATTTGTGATGTTTTTGGGTTTTTTTAAATTGAATGCAATAAATACGAGATTTTGCAGGGGGGAATTCAGGAGAGATAAGTGGATAGATTGACAGAAGGTCCCTTCCCATGTAGTAAAACAGTGTTGATGAATTCATGTGAGCTGGCCCCCTCCCCAGCCCCATAAATACTAGAAAAATGATCTAAAGGGTTTCTTTCTTTCTCTTGTTGTCTGAAAGAACAGGGATTTTTTAGCTACTGAGCAGCCAACAAATATTTTTGCGTAGATGATGGCAGGAGGAAAAAAAAGACCAAACCCAGTCCCAACCCAAAATGATCAGGACTGCAGGAGCAGTATCCTGGTCCTAGTCAATGAACAGGAATCCTTGTCAGAGTTAATGCTCAGTGCATGGGGTGAGTGCCAAGCAGCAGCTCTCTGGGGAGGAGGAAAGACAGGGAATGGGCTTTATATTTTGCAGGCTCCAACCTGCAAACCCTGCAAGTCAAAACTGCTGTTGCTGCACCAAGCTCTGAGACAGGGGGCAAGAACAGAAAGTGATCCCAGGAGAGCCAGTGACTCCTTCCAGACACTGTCAGGCAAAGGCTCTCCAAGGTCTCTCAAAACAGCTCTTTTTATCTTTATGTAATTCTAAGCCAGAAGCAGCCATTAGGTTGCTGCATCACATTGACCAGTTTAGAGCTCTGCATCTCCTCTTGCAGCCTCATCCTTTGTGGACTTGGCAAGAACAAAGCTCAATCAGGGGAACCATTCCACTAAGTCAACAGCAGAAAAGACTAGTAGGGTAAAGAGGTTCCTGCCACTGTGATGTCATTCCTTCTTGGAATAACAGACTGGCTTTTAAGGTTGCTTCTTGCTCTCTTTTTTCTTGTGTTTGATACAGCAAACATCAAACAAATATCTCTATATCATTCCGTGTTTTAGTCCCCACACCCTGAAGACAGCTTTCTGGGAACAAAAACTCATTAGGAAATTCTTGGATGTTGTCCCAAAAATATTTCTAGTGAATAGAAAGCTGGTCTGGCAGGAGAGTATGTGTAACATAAATAATAGATGTTTCCAGCACATTGTGTGCTTTAAATCTGAGTGTCTTGGATGCTTTTGGAGGGTGGAATGTGCTTAGAGGCAGCCAGAGGATCAAAATGCTGTCTTGTCTTCAGTAAGTGCCTGGAACCTCAAATCCTGGTGCTTGAAGGGGGTCAGGAAAGCACTTTACATCTCTACCCACAGCTGCTATGCCAGCTGTGTGCTCACATATAGGGGAGGAGGCAGCACAAGGTGTCTCATTTGAAAGATGTCTCCATTATAGGCAGGCTCTAATGCAGCAGACCTACACCTTTATCCACTGCAGAAGTCTCTCCCTTTCTCCACAGAAAGGGCAGAGGAAAAATAATGCTCTAAGGAAGCTTTAGAGACTTGAAGCATCACAGAGCAGAAAAAGCAGCAGCAAATACGTGGTTAGAAAGACAACACAATAGCATTTATTATAAAGTATGTCCAGTGGTTGCTGTGGTGATTCCTAACATCACCACAACACGGAAGTGCTCAGTCAATACTGTGCACCAATTTCAGGAGCTCTCTCCCTCTTCCCTAAATGTATTATTGTTATTCAGGATGTCTCTACATCATCACTTTTCTCTACAAAGCCATTGAGTGCAGCAGTAGCACCTTTCAGCAGGGGATCCAGCTCTTGGAGGTGTATTTAATACATCCTTAAATGTTCTAAATTTAAAAGATCCTTTAAATGCAGCTGCAGCAGGGTTCAGGTGTCACATAACAAATCAGTGCAGGAGCAGGCAAAGACCCACACGTCGCAGACACACTCACTCTTCAGGTAGGGAATAAAGCTCTCCAATTCCTCTCTTCCTCCAGAGCACTGATTGCTTTTATCCTCTAAATACAAATGTAGATGTGAAAACTTTCCTCTGTGTCATTTTAGTGAACCGATTGTCTAATTTAAATCTTTTCTCTGAATTATATGCAACAAGTTAGGCAGCTGAATGTAATTAAGAACAGGTTTCTACAGCTAGATTGGAGTCAGTCTTCTTCCCAAGCATATATTTTGTGCAGCCTCATATGGTACTTTTGAGCATATGTCACACGGTGCATCAGCGGATGCACATGATCTCACTCCATGCTAGCCCTGTCTTCTTTTCCTCAGCTCCTTGGATCTTACCACCTCCAACACAGTGAAATCTTATGCTCTGTTCGAGAATAAGTGAACTGAAAGTCATTGGAACAAAAACCCCTCTGGCAGTGCCAAGAAACAACCCTGAGCCTTGAGGCTATTCTGGAAAACACTTTGCTTTCCAGTTTTCTGAATAGGTGAGCCAAAGATATGGGATATACTGAGGCCAAATGCACTGCACTCACACAGATGTTGGCACCGTCTTTGCACCTGATCCTTTCAGCTTCAATTCTAATGCTGGACAAGCTGCCTCCCCAGAGAAAGGCAATTTATTAATTCCTAGCTGAGGTATGAACCATTGCATGAACAGCAGGGAAAATTACAGCATCTGCCAGTGAGATGTGAGCTGGCATGGAAGCACAGGAACAAGTGACCACTTTGCACCAGCTAAGCTCTTGAGAAACCCTTGAGCACCATTTTCTATAATTCAGGAAAAAAATGATGCTTTCTGAAATGCCTCAAGTTCTGGGTCTGGCCTAAGCACCTTCATTCACTGACAGTTTGTGACTCTCTCACTGCTCCTACAACGGTGAGAAGGAAAACCCCTCATTAGGTGGAGCTGCAGCAGTTGCACATGCACCTGTTTTTGCAGTGATGGCACGGATAGGCTGACACAGTTATTAACAGGAGTGAGTGTGAATGGGAGACAAGTCCCAGCCTATTGTGGCACAATAAAAACTCAAGCCCCGGGACAGTTCAATGCACATTCACAGTGCTGAATCTGGAGCTGTGTTGTTACAACAGCTGCTTCAATTGCAGCTCCTTGAAGTATTATTCTTGGGTGCAGCATGAATGTATCACTGGTTTGGAAAGGCTGTAGCAGAGTCAGAGTGTGATCCAGGAGACCTTGTAACAAGTTGTTTGGTTCAAGCATGCTCTTTTCCTCTGCTTGAATGCATCTGGCACAATGTGATCCTGGTTTGGAAGCTGGAAAGCAAATCTCCAGGACTGTAGGATTTCACTGCAAAGAGCAGGGGTGGAGAAGTTGACTTTGGCAGTGTGTTTGCTACCTGGGTTGAGTTTTGCTGCTGTAATGAGTGGTGGTGGTGCAGCAGAGACAAAGACCTGGCTCCCACATGCTTCCCACTGCTCTCTGTCATGTCTGGTACCCAGAGCAGCTGCATGTGCAAGGCACACCCCAGGGAAGAGCAGCTGGTTTCCCACAGTCTTCTGTGAGTGATCAGTTCCACTGGCTTCAGAGGCATGTCACCTTTCTACGCCAGCACAGACTCTGCCCTCCTGATTTAGCAAAACACTTGTGCGTTTTTCTAAAAGAAAAAAGGCAGGACTGGGACAAGATACCAACTATGCAGTGACTTAAAATGGCTTTAAGGTTCTCACCTCTTTCTTGTTCCGGGAAATTGCATTTGGATCTATCGATCCCAGTGATAGGTTTGGGAGCACAAAGTTGAGCACTTTCGCTGCAAAAACCTGTGGGAGAGGAAAGGAAGCAGTCAAAGAGGCAGTTAGAGGAAGAGAGGGAACATAGAGGCCCAAATCCTGAGCTGATGGAAGTCAGCACAGGAGTTAAATAGTTGAGAATTGTCAGCTCTGTATAAAGATCTGTCCTATATTTAAAACACTTCTCTTAATGAGGGAAGTGTTTAAACTGCTCCTGGGAGCGGGGAGTGGGTGTGCTAGACTGAAATGCCGTCAGCTGTCCGTCCACATGCAGCAGCACAACTTCATTGTACTGTGCCTTCTCCTCATTCTTAAGTTAATTCTGAAAGGCCTCAGTTAAGTACTTCAATAGGAAATTGTAATTTCCAACTCTTAGAGGGCTGGGTTTTGGTGTTTTATTGCCCTTTCCTTGCTGCCACAGCTCTGATTTCAGGCTGCAGTAGTAAGGGATGTTGGGTGCCATTTGCAGCTGTTGCCTAGGCTGCACTCATTTTGATAAGAGTATTCTCCGGGGAACCTGTAAATAAACAACAGCCAAGTGTGCATGCATTGGCTAAGGGAATCCATTGCTCACACATCTCCTGGGAAAAACAGACAAAAGCATTGAGCAGCCCAGCCTGGAAACTGCTGGTAGAAGAAAGGGTAACATCTTTCATTTCAATAGCACTACAAGCACATTGATACAGAGTTCTGCTCTGATCTTTGATAGCGGCCTTTAATTAAGTGATCATTGCTTAAGTCAGAAAAGACACAGTTATTGTTCATTGGTGTGGTTTATGGCCCTGTGTTGTTCACAGCTAACACTTGGAGGTAGGCTGTCCCCTATGCCCTGTGTTTCTAATAATTTCTGAAACACTCCCTGGCACTTCAGATCACAGATGACACATGACAGATTAATTACGATATTAGAGGAATAACACAATGTTGAAGTCAGTCATCAAGGAGTGAAAAGCAGTAAGGACTCATAGCATGTTTGGGGACACCTGTGTACCTTGGGGTAGATATGAGTAGGAACCAGTGTCACTGTCTGCCAGTATTCTGAACCCCTCACTGGCTATGACATTGTGTCAGCAAAATTAATTTTTTCTATACAACAATGCAGGCATGAGCTTATGATGATCCAAGAAGGAATCAAATTTTCCTCATTTCATGTTAACTCCAGGCAGTGATGATTTGAGCTATGCACCTTCATGTATCCTCGGCAGGATTATGACTCTGAACCTGATGACTCTCTCTGCTAATCTCGACAGAATAAAGGAATAAAGAAAAAAAAAGTTTTAATAGAGTACTTCCACAGTTTGATTAAACCTTAGGTAAAGTCCTTTGCAGTGTTACTGGGTGCAGATTCAGGCTGAAAGAGAGTGAACAACATGATATCCAGAAAGCAACAGAAGTGAAATGGAAAACACAAAAGGTAAAGAGAGAATATTTTGTAGTGAGCCCTTAACAATAGGCTGAGGGTCAGTACAGGATTAAATACCAGGGAATATTTCCTAAGGGATTGTCCTGCCCACCTGATTTCAAAGCTTTCAATAGCAGAAATGTAGAGGGATATGCTCTTTCACCCCTGCTCTGACCTTTGCTGGCATATGTGACTCCTGTCTCTACAGCCTTTGAAACTGCAGAGATTCAGAACTGAATTTTGTCCAGGTCAGTTGAGAAGAAAAGGGGGAAGGCAGCAAAATCTCCCTCATTCTACTGGATTTGCAACTGGATGCTTCCATCAGGACACAGGATTTATAGGGCACTGGTGAAATTGTGTTTCTGCAAAGAGCATCATTTGTTCATCCTGCACAGAGCTGCAAGCATGCTGTGCTGCTGCTGCTGCCAGCACTGCCTCGGCAGGCAGGGAAGGTATTTCTAAGAGGGTCTGAAGGACCCAGTGTGTCATCTGGCTCGCTGTTATTGTTGTCTTGAGCCTTCATTTTTTCAGGCCAAGGTAAATTCTTGCTCAGCTGGAAACTTCCCCAGCAAAGGGATGAATGCAGTGGTCCTTGGGAAATGGCCCAGGGCTGAGAAGTCGTACCAGTTCCAAGGGAGAACTAAGCCTTTGTTCCTCAGAAGCACAATCACCATGAAATGTTTTTTGACTCTCAGAGGGAAAAAAACCACACAGCTTTATGGGAAAATGTGGCTTATGCAGGAATACTCTGCTTGTTTTCATTCCTTCCTCTTGAAAACACCTTTTCAATTCAAGAAATGATTTCAACTGAGTGTGACAGAGCAGAGCTATTTCAGGAATAATTAAATTTTTAGCAGTTTTGAGATGCAACAATAGATTTGAAAGAGAAAGAAACTGACTGTGCTCTTGTAATACTGCATGTGAGAGACTTTCTAGGAAAGAGACCACATAAACACATCCAAAATACTTCAGTTAGAGAATAAGATTTCCTACCTAAATAATGGATCATTGCATTTATTTCTTACAGGGAAATAAAGCAACATCTGGTACAGATCTGCAACAAAACAGACTACAGTAATGCTAGTTCCCACAGAACTGGTGAGTCCTTGTTTCAAAAAGGGTTTATCATCTAACAAAAGGTAAAGCTATAGCAGTCCTTCTCTATTTTCCTTGATTAGAAAGAAGACGCTAACGGTCTCTCTCATATTCAGGATTTTTATTATTTTTTCATAATAGTTATTCTTTTTCACTTCCCCAAGTAAGAAGAAGTGGGAGCACTGGTGCTCACAGGACACTAATGCCAGATGTAGCCTCACCCATGAAGAATCAGTAACCTTCCTCCTAAAACTAGACTTTGGTACCCTGACTCCTATTTAAATAAGTTTACTTTGACTGGATTATTTCAGGATTCACTTCTCCTCTTAAAATTAGACTATGGTAAAGCACTTAGAAAGGAAAATATTGACTGGCACCCAGGTGGTGCAGATCTCAGCAGGGTCCTGCATCTTAAGGGTAGAGGTCTTAATGTATTTTTTTTCAGTGGAAAAGAGGTGATTAGAGAGCACCTTTTTTGGTGCTTGCAATGATTTGTGAGGTCCATAGATTGCTTTGACTACAGCAGAAAGTGGGACAGGATTATACTGAAAGCTGAGGCAATTTTTCTCATTCCTCACAGAAGGAAAAAAAAAAAAAAAGGAGCAATAGCTTAGAAGTAAATTAAAACAAGAAGTTAGCCCTAGGAGAAATGTCTAAGGAGTCCTGTGGGAAAGAGAGGCTCTATCCTTCCTGTTGGTTTAGGTGGTCCTTCCCTTTGCTTCCAGCTTCTTTTAGGATTGTTGTTTATTCTTTTAAAAATGCAAAAAGGAGAAGAGAGCTGAGGCCCAGTTGCTTTTCAGAACTTCCCTGGGGAAGGGCAAACTGGGCAATGCAATTGTGGATCAGAAACAGCTCTGGAGAGCAGATGTGAATGGGAGGGGGGATAAAGCCTATATGCAAACCAAAAGAGATGGTCTGGACAAGAACCAGTTATGGTCCCAAGCCAAAGGGGATGCAGCTGGGGCAGTGCTGCTTTAGCTGGAAGCCTCTTTTGAGGCTCACAAAAGATTTCTGGTACTCAGGAGCTCTAGTTCTGTTCAGAAATTGGTCATCCCCCAAATGCCAAAAATAACCCTGGCCTGACTTAGCCAGCAGCCTGTGTTGCAACTATACCAGACTCTGCATGAGTCAGGAAGAAAGCTGTAGGAGAGGAAGGGAAAGGAAAGCATTGTGTGGGCTGCCACGGGGTGAAGTGAATAAAGCACAGTCTGCTACCACCAGTACCCAACTCTCTCTTAAATAGGTTTTTCTGGACAGGTTCAGGATTCACTTCCCCTCTGAAATGTAGGTGGGACTGTGGGGGAGGCACTTAGAAGAAAAGTATTGACTGGCATCTGGGTGGCTCAGATCCCAGCACGGTTTTGCATTTCAAGGCCAGCAATCTTAACACTTTTCCTGCTGCAGAAGAGCAAGGTGACCAAGTGCAACGCGGGTTTGCTCTTACCTTGATGGGAGTAGCGACTTCTGGACTGGCTACCACTAAAGGAGAGATTAACAGCATGCCTGAAAACTCACTGGGTCGCTCACTAGCTGTCAGAATGGAGATGGCTCCCCCCTGCAATGCAAAATAACAGCCCACAGCTTAATACAGGTGCCAACATCTTGTTTGTATAATAATCCTGTTACTGGAAGGGGTTTAGTCCAAGCAAGCAATTACTTCTGCCCTGCTGAGAGTGCAGTGTGGTCAGCAAGGAAGGCTGGAGGAGTAGAAGCACTGGAATTGTTTGGTTTTTGTGGGGTAGAAGAGATCTGGTTTCTGTTCTCATGCTATAAAACCCTCATGTCACACTGAACTCAACTCTCCGTGCAATGTCCGTCAGCTCCCTGGGATGCCTTGTGTCCTCCTTACTTAAAATGACTAAGAAGTAAGAAGAAAATGTCTGAAATGGTAGTTCAGGTGGGACTTGAAAAATAAGTTGAGGTTTATCAGCTTGACAGAGTGGTGCAGCATCAGGAAGGTGCTGTGAAGCCCGGCTTGCTCCCTGCTGTGCTACTGTAACCTGGGAAACAGCAATGCTGCCACTGGCATGTGAAAATCTTCACTAATTAATGGGAATCAAATATTCTCCTCCTCAGTGTCCCCAGCCCCTCCAGCCCCACAGTGTTGTGCCAAGGGCCTGGCAGCAAACACCCAGCCCATGGTCTGGAGCTGAATGACAGCCAGGCTGAGCTATCCTGCATGAGGACAGGAGCTGATGGCGAGGGGTACGGATGGAAGGGATCCAGTGGGCTTGCTTGGGAAAGTTTGTAGAGGATTAGTTGCCAAGGGAAATGTGTGGTGGACTCCCACACTGCTGGAGAACCAGGGGCTTGTTAAATGGAGCAGCAGTGAGAAGCATCTCAAAGACCTCACTGGGCAATTGCTCCTTGTTACACCGGCTTTGGAGCACGGGAGCCCTTCAGAGCATGCCATGCTTTCTTGTGCAAGAACACTTATTTATCTGAGCATGGACTGACTCCCAAAGTACTTATTCATTTTCCTCTCCTCTGAGAAGGCAGGGAGGGCAGATCAATGACATCAGTGGGAATACTGTTAGCTTGAATAAGGGGATTTGGCTCGTGCTGTCAGAATCAGGCTTCAGATCTGTTCACCAAATCAGTGCCTTTGTTTTTGCAGCCTTAATCCCTGGTACATTTTCCTGTTAGGTTGTTTAACAGAATGAGGCTACAGGGTATTTTCATGTTTCATCCCCATGCTGCTCACAAAGCTTTGGAGGGCTTAACCTCCTGGTTACTGGTTAAAATGAAAGGGGAAGCCCGATGCTGCAGGGAGCTGGTGAGATTTACCACATAGCCATGAGAATGAATGGTCGTGTTAAAAAACAGGCTTCTTGTTGCAAATGGCACTAATTAGGGCCATGGTGGGGGTAGAAAAGTAAAGGACTGTCTTTACTCAAGGCAGATCTCAGGGTTATAGCATGCTGGCAAATCAGTCAGTGAATGAAGTGGAAGGGAAGGTTCCTTGTAGTTTTGTTTTCCTGCTGTGGAATGAGTTATTTCCAGCCATCCACATGAGTACCACCAGACTATGACACATGTCCGGGGTGCTGCTGGGAGGGGTAGGGGATGGTGCTTACCATGGAGTGCCCCAGGATGAGAACAGGCAGTTCAGGGTGCTCTTTCTTCATGAGATCAATGTGCTGCAAGCTGTCCCTGATGAAGACATGGAAGTCTGAGACAACCATACGATCACCCTCGCTCTGCCCATGGCCAACTGCAGGGGAAAAGGACAGCACACAGCTAAGTCATTTGAAGCAGTGGTTACAAAGAAGAGACTGGCACAAATAAGCCTGTTGGACTCTTTCTGTCCTAACTTGACCTTCTCCTGCAGTCCTCTCTCAGCAGAAAAAAATGCTGCAGAAAAGCAAAGGAAACTGCACAGAGCTGTCAAATGCCATACTGTCCATGACCTGACTTAAAAAAAAAAAAAAAAATCATAGAATCATGGAATGTTACGGGATTGCAAGGGGTCTCTAAATTTGGACTTCTAGTCCCCATGTTTCTATCTACTCTTCAAAACCAAGAGTACTGATTTACTTCTTGCAGCCTCCAACATCAGGGTAAGGAAGGGCTGTCTTGCCTCGCTGATGGGTCACTGTATCCTGGGAAATGGGGATTTGCCTCAAGGATCATATGCCTTGTGTCTGGTGGTTCACTGTACAGCCATAACTGCTGTAGCAGCTTGCAAGAAAGATTCTGAAGACTAAATACAATTGCTATAAACTTAAGGGACCAGGGACACTGCCTTTTCCAGGGCCTGAATGTGCACAGGCTTCACAGTCCTGCTTTTTCTCATGATACCCTGCAGCACAGGGTGGGCTGGAAAACTCTGTGAGGGGTAAAGGGTCAAGTGATGGAGGCTGTAACAGCCTGCAGTGGCATCCTCCTCCAAACAAGTGTTAGTGCAAACTGTACCACACCTGAACACTGTTTCTGCACTCTGTATCTGGGAATTATCTTGCCTAATGGAAGGGAAGGGGAAGATTAAAATGGGAGATGGTGAGTTGCCATGGCAACAGTGGCATCCCTGGCAGAGGTGGAGCCAGCATCACCACCAACAAAGCCCCAGGCAATTTTGAGCTTGCAAAGGCTTGAAATTAATACCACCTTGGGGAAGCAGTTTGCATGCTTACCTGACCACACATGCATGTTATTGTCTATCACAAATAGCATTGTCCTTAGAAACAGCCCCTTTGCTTGTTTCTGTTCCATGCAGGTTGTGAAGGAAAATTGTGAAGGGGAAAACACATCCCACCCTAAGGGTTAGGGTATAGAGGGTCTTAAACATCTCCCTCCTGCCTTAGGAGGGAGATCTCCCATCTCCTTAGGCCTTCTCCAGTGGGCACTGAGGCACATTTATAAACACAGAGGGACAATGACTTGTTAAAGGAGGTGAAGCTGATAATTCTTGACACATTGGATGGTTCCCCTTCCAGTGATCAGTAAAGAAAACCATTGCTGACACAGCCACAAAGGTAGTTACATCTGCTGGCAGAGGTCATACCAGTGGAAATCAGTAGGTCTCAACTTTCTTTTAAGCCACCCAAAAAAATCACCTTGCAAATCAGGCAGAACTTCTAATAAAAAGCTGGACTAAATTCACTCCATCTAGGAAAAACTGAACCCCAAACTTTTTTTTTTTTTTTTTTTGTCCTGTCAGGTGATCTCTGTGGCTGGGTCTTTTGGCAGTGAAGGCTGCAATCAGCCACACTGGCTGTCAAAAAACCCCATACATGTCATGCAGATCAATTATAAATAACATATTACCAGTTCTGCTTTCCATGCACACACTCCAATTCCTGCCAAAATATGCTGCAGCAAGCATCCTCCATGGATCAGTGGCCAGAAACAAATCAAAGAGCAAATTAAAATACGAGTCATTATAATCTCCAGAAGGGAAATCATGTGTGTGGCTAGAGGAACTATTAACTTTAAACTGGTTTTTGTTACAGATGGAAAGAGTGGAAAGAGCTTTTTACAACCTTCATACACATCCAGTCCTCTTACTTTATGGTCCTCAAATGTGTTATCTCTGCCTACTATTCAGCTCCAAAAGTAGCAGGTTAATATGAGTTGAATAGTGCAGAGAGAGGAACATTTTCCCTAACAGAGCTCTGCACTTCAGGTTTTTTTTCTCTCCAGTGCTGCCTCACTTGGTTCTAGTCTCTCCTCTCCAGTGCTCAGACAGCTGAGCAAGCAGAGACAGCAAACCCCTGTGGCCCAGGTCTGTAAATGGGCCATGACTCCTTGCTCTGGAACTGTGAGTCTTTGTGGTCTATTTTTGGATGAGAGAGAGGCAGGTCTGGAAAGCCTCCTTGGCTCTCAGTGTGGAGAATTTCTCTTCTCCTACCACATAACAGTGACACTGCTCGTAACAGTCAAAGTAATGATTGTGTAACCAAAGAAATACCTGTGAAATGCTGTGACAAGTTCTTATTTGAATTTTCCAGGGTTTGGGTATTTTTAATTAATAACTTAGTTTAATAATAAATTAATATTAACCCCTTTTTAACCCTGATTTTAAATACTAAACTCCTCTTCCCCACTCAGATGGCACAAAGCAAAGCCTGAGCAGCAGATTGTCTGCACATGTGGGACAGGAAAGTCATGCAAGTCTTTGTTTTGATACTACCCCTGCCCCTTGCACAAGGTTAGCCAGGGGGCATTGCTAGGTCATGGTCTTTACTATTTTCCATTCTTCCCCTCCAAGAAACCAAATTTGTTCCCCCAGCGAATGAATATATTGCAAGTTTGAGTCCCCCAGCTGACAAAGCTTCAGGGTGAGGAACTAAGACCCCTTCTATCATATGAAAGATATTTGCACAACCAAACATCAATACAATCAAGAATATTGATTGTTTTTCTCTGATCTTTTGCCTTTAGAGCTATTAAAAATGAAAGGTCAGGTTCATCCTTGATGTAAAGCTATTAGCTTTGGGTTTTGCTGGGAATGAATCTGCTGTAGTGATTCCACAGTGCCAGTGACAAAACCGTGGGTGCAAGAGGAGGGGATCCACCTTCCCCCAGCAACTGGAACTAACCAGAGACTGCTCCACACCCAAGTGACACAACGCCAAGGGTGACAACAGAGAAGTGTCCCAAGAGTCACATCTCCATGAGCTCCTCATCACAGCACTCCCACAGCGGCCCCTGGTTCCAACAGGGCAGTGTGAGGTGCAGTGCACAGAGCTGGGACTGCTGGTGCACATCCCCACGGCACACTCTGTGTCCAAAAGCTTTTAAACTGTTTCACTTCTATCTGGCTTCACACCCAGCTTGTGTGGTTCACTGCCAGTACTGTATTTATGCAATGGCTCAGTGATCATTTCAGGTTGTGGGTACTGACCTAATTGCAGGCACCCTTTCCATTAATCTTTAAAAGTGAGAATCCAAACCATGTATTTTCAAGTTGCGAATCTAGAATTAGGAAGTTTAAGCACCCATTTTCAACCAAACACAACACTGCAAAATAACATACTTTGTTCAAACAAAATCTGAATAAAGGCTGTGATGATGTAGCCCAATATGTCATAGTTATTCAATTCTTCCCCCTATTTTTGGCATGAGTATGCTCAGATTGCGGCTCTGCCACTGGAGTCAAGAACAACAACTTAGTCAGTCCTGTCAGAAAGCATGACTTCAGATCATGACTCCACTTATGATTATAGATCCTCCAAAACTACACATCTCTTTGGATAGAATAATACTGACTGGCTGCACAGGAAGACAAAGCTGGGAGTTCAGGGATGGAGTATTTGAGGGTGTGAGGTTTCTGAGGAGTCTGTTATAACTGTGCAGGTATGACTCTGCCTGCATAACATCCTGTGACCCTGGAAATGCATTCTTCTACAAGTCCCTTCATTCCTCAAATCCCATATTCTCTCATTCTGTGGGGCTGGCTTTTGAAAACCACTCCAAAGCAGCCAGGGTCTTCAGCTGACATTGTCTCACATGCCTCAAAAAAGGTTACATCCTGGTCAGATTGGAGATATGCTGAAAAACATGTAAATAAAAAACACAGTGCAACTTGACACTCCTTTCCCTTCGTTAAAAGCCAAATGGGAACTGCCTGAATAAATAAGCAGCTCTGGGCTTGTTGGGCAGGCTCATTCTGATGAGGGGACCTGGGCTGGATCTCCAGCAGCACGATGCTTTTTTGCTGGGGATGTGGGGCCACAGAGCTGAAATCTGTCCTTAAATGCAGTAAAGAAGACAAGCAGAATATTAGGCAGAGAGGAGAGCTTGGCAGTACCTGTCCCTGCACACTGTGGGGTGCAGCCAGCCCAGCAGGGATGGGTGAGCATGGCAGCACACCCTGTCCACCCTGTTCAGTGAGGACTGAATTGACCCTCCACCCTTCAGCAGGAATATTTTCCTACAGAAAAAGGAGTGATGAGAATGCAGACCAAATGTTGAGTTCAGCTATAGTGCTGCAAATTCACCAATTTCAGTGCTGTTCCTTAAAGCTTACAGTCATGGGAAAGCAGAAATTATGTACCATGTTGTTTTTTTCAGCCTTTGCCCCCTATTTATTATGGAAAAGCCATAAAACAAAGAGGGAGGACAGGAGAAATCTGCCTAGGGAACAGTAATTTTTCAGGAAGAATTTGTATCTTGGCTTTTCACATATTTTGATGTTTCCAGCTTTGGGGGAAAGGGGATGATTTGGATCCATTTCTATTGTAGTGAGAACACCACCAACTGTAGGGTGAGATGCTCTCCCTGGCCAACACATGGTAGAAACAATCAGGAGGAATGCAGGGCTTGACTCCTGCCTCAGGATTCATCGACACTGTTTTCCTCTCTAGAGGCATAACTCCAAGATTTTAGAGTGGGAGAATCAAGAACAGGCAGAGCCAGGGGTCAGGTCAGGAATTCCAGGCTTACCACTCCCTCAGCACAGACACATTTTGAATTGCAATGGCACTAACAGAGGAGTGTCAGGAGTTTTCAGTGGTTAAAGGTGAGAAGTACCACTACTGTGAAGTCAGTGATTCCCAGACACAGCTAAGGAGCAGCTCTGGTACCACAGAGTCCCACACTGGAAAGAATGGCTTCTGGAAAATAAGCTATTATGTGTTTATTAGCTTTTGGAAAGATTTGTTTTGTTCCTGTAGTCCTCTGCTTCTATTTTCTGCCCAAAACTGGAGATGGAATGGCCCTCTCACCACTGTTGGACACTGTGATGTGGGAAGGTGAGCTTACCTCACCTTTTTTGCTCTCACCCTACCACAGCTCATGCTGCTGGTAAGAGACATGAGAATAGTTGTGTCCTGCTTGCTGTTCAGCTGCCTTGTTTAGGAAGAAAAACACATAATTAAAAATTCTCATGGATGCTTTCCCTCTGCAGGTGGCCCACACAGAGGGATGATGATGGATATTGAGCCCACAGGAGGGAGATGCCAGTGACAGAAATGTGGATGGTTCTTCTGATGCACAGGGTCTCATCTGACAGCTTAAATCCTCTCCCATGATCTTCCTGGGGTTGTGGCAGCTTGCTCAGGTGGGCACCTCACTATGGAGGCCCCCAACCTCTCCTGAGACCCCAGTGCCATGGGAAAGGACCACTTCAGTAGCTCATTTTAATATCCAAACCCCTCAGACTGGGAGACAGTGACCCTTGCCTGTCTCTGCTTTTCTCTCTGCCCTTTACAAAATGCATTTAGACTTGGAGATAACACTTAAAGCACAAGATGCAGCAGATACAGTTTTCCAAAGTGTTTCAGCTTTAGTAGCCAGTGCAGCAGTTAATGAAGTGTCACAAGGCATTGCAGCTGATGCCTGTATTTATAAGCTCTACTGAAACTCCTCTGAGCAAGGACTGCTTTTTTTTTTTCTTTTTTTGGCACTTGTACAGCACTAGCACCACAGGGCATCATCACAGACCTTAGGCCAAGGTACAGCAAGATTTAAAAGTAATAATTAACTCTAATCCTAGCATATAAGGCAGGATGGTTTTGCAGAGGAGGAGTTTGGAGAAAGCACATAGATGGAGAATTTGGGGGAGACAATACACAAGGCAGCACAGCAAATGTTCTGTGAAGCCTTGATTTTCTGCTCCACGACTTTTTAAGGTTTAATGAAGAAATTATTAATGAACTAGTAAACACTTCAAATTGTCATAACAGTTCACTGCTGAAAAAACTATACTTGTTTTGTAATGATTTAAGTACACATCTTTTTCATCAAGTGAGCAAAGCTCATTAATTAAACATACTGGATTTCAAAGCTCTCAATGTTTAATTATTTGTTTAACAAGCAGTACATCTAACCCACCATTCAGACACACAAATAACTAAAACAACAGGAAGAAGCTTCAAATCAGGACAATCAACATCTGGAAAAGTCAACAGACTGTGCCTGTATTGTCAGTAATATGTAAAGCAAATGTTCCACTGGCAGAACAAATACACAGAGGAAGCACCTCAGAGATCACCCTGCAGATTCCTGCTCAACAAAGCATCTTTCTTTCCCTTTCTTTCCCAATTTCTTTCCATTCTTCAACCAAATCAAATCTGATTCACAGAAGGCACTATGAAATTTCTGCCCTCCACCTGTACCTACTCTTCATTTTGCTGCATGTGGAGAGCATTTGCACCAGGACAGAGACACATGAGCCAGGAGAAAGCAGGGTAAGCTGTTCTAGGATTTAGGATATAGGCTATGGTCCCCTGACTCTGATCAAGCTGCCATCTAGGTCAGCTGCTGTGCTTATTTTGTAGCTAGACCTTGGAGGTGAGTGTCTCAGTGTCCACCTGATTGAGCCTCAGCTATGAACTCTCATCCTCTCCCACACCCTGGTTTCCACTGGAAGAAAAACCAGTTTGACACAAGCATATGGTCTTTTCCAGGAAGATTACTTTCACATCAGATGGGAACTGTTAGGAACTAAAAGGAGAAGATCATCTCCCACCACTGCTTCCACTTTTATGTTCTTTGACAACCTGAAACACAGCTCAACATATGCTTATCCTTACCAACACCTGGGTAGTTCTGGGCATCCCTTCTTTGGCACCACCAGTAGAGGTGCAGTGAACACACTGGGTTTTCCCACACAGCACATTATACAATCACTAGATACAGTACCCAACAGAATTACCTCTTACCCTGGGTGTTTTATGTATGAAACATGTAACTAAGAACTACAGGTGGATTCTGCCTCTCTCTGACCAAAAGAGAGCCTTGTCCTGAGGGCACAAGTCCATCAGCTTCCCTCTTCCCTTCCAAGGTTAGGAAAATAATTTTCCTTTCAGCATTTGCTGGGTAGTTTTTATTCACTTGCCTCACACAAAGAGTGCAGCAAACTGAAAGCATTCTCCTCCCACATCAGAGACACATTTGCAGAGATGAGATATTTTTAGAATAGTGCAAACAGAGATATATTGTTTGTTGTCTTGGTTAGGGAAAAAAAAAAAGCAACAGTCAATTTTCTATACTAAAATTATTTGTGCTGTATTGCTAGGGAGCAGAGAACCAGTCATCTTGCTAAAGCCATTTGAAATCTTTTCTGTATGCCAGGGATGACAAACAAAATGACCTGGTACATATCAGAGGAGTCGTTAATTCTGGCCAACAAGGCAAACTGTTTCTATCAATGTTAAGAGCCAATTCTTCTCTAATGGATACAAACATGGTTCTTTTGGCTTTAGAAGACTTGCCCATTTCTAATGCTGTTGCTGAATTTGGCTCTGAACTGCAGTTCCTTAAAAGTCTCCCTGGAACATTATGTTGCTCATGAAACCACGCTGAAAAAAACTCATCTGAGTGTTTGTGTTGCAAAGTAAGGAGCTGCATTTACAAACTGCAGTTTACTGTGGCCAGGCTAGAAACCTAAGTGTCTCCTGGAATGCCACGAGATGAAGGGGCCAAGAAAGTATGGAAATGTGCACATGCCACCATCACTTTCCCACACTGCCTGGCGGGGTGGGACATCTTTGTCATCCCTGTCACAAAATCAGGAAGCTGCTGTGGCGTGGCTGGTAAAGCCAAGGACCCCACTTCCTCTTCCACAAAGCACATTCACAACAGTATTCCACTTTCTTCCTCAGCCCCTTCTGCAGTGCCATCTCCCAAGCCAGCCCTTAAGAACATAAAAGCAAGAAGACAGCTGGCAGAAAAATTCTTTCCTACCAGGCTACTGGGATCAATGGTTTGAAAACGTTGCACAAAGCCATTGTAGATGGCTGAATAGCTGTGGAGTTCCTCTGCAAAAGAGTTTCTTTTGCTGATGAATGAAATTATTCCTGTCTAATATCTTCTCCTATGGGATGAAGATCACAACACAGTATAAAATATATAATCAGCGAAGCAAAACTTACAGTGGCTCTAAGGAATCAGAGGCACTGACTAATCAGGCACTAACTAAGGGATTTTATTTAGGGCCTATAATAATTTTTATAAGGCACTATAATTTTTAACAGCTATTCTTGCAGTTTTGCATTGAGATTTTGCTCTCTTTCATTAGGAACACATAGTTTCCTGAAGTATTGGTGAGGTGACTTTATTTAGTATTGGAATTGGTCTTCAAAGACTTATTCTGGTATGACATGGAACCAGTATCAATGCCCAGATACTGCAGAAAAAAATGCAAGGACTTTGTTGGAGTTAATCCGGGGTCTCACAAGTTCATTTGAGCTATATGCTGCTGATCTTAGAGCAGAGAAGAGCTTTTTTCCTGGTCTCCATGTATGACTTGAGATATCACTAATGGTAGCTGAAGTTTCAGTGGAAGAGGCAAATGGCCAAGGGGTATCACCCTTGGTATTTTATTTTAGCTTAAAAAAAAAAATATATATATATATATAATTTTCTTCTCATACTTTAATCCCATAAATAAAAAAACAAGGGTGCAGACTGTACTTTTTCCTAACTGAAAACAAGGATGAAAATCCACCTGCATTAACTTTCTGATCCAAGTTCCAGTTTTAAAACAGCTGGGGCACCAATTCAAAATGTCAGGATTTTCAATGAAAAAGCCAGTGCTGGAATGGAGCTGCACACTCCCCTTCCCCTTCCCTGCCCATTTATTCCAAAGCACAGCTGGCATGTGGGCTGGCTCTCCAACACGCACATGCTATTAAGCCCTAAATGACAGCTTGTTTAACTAGAAAACATTTCCATTTCTTTCCTTAACAAAGGCCATTCATTTCTTGCTCTTCTGTTTGCTTAAAGATGGTTCCATTTGCCCTGCCTGAGAGTGTGCACATCCCTCCTGCCTGTTCCCTGCCCAAGAGTGCTCCAAGTGAATGACCCCACCCCGGGTGGCTGAGCAGGGAGCCTTGCCCCGCACGCCCCACCCGGCTGCTTGCATTGCAAAATCCAGATGTGTGCCTTGGGTAGCTCTGTGCTTGAGTAAACAATCAAATCAATTAATCTTGGGAAAGACAGACCTAATTCTTCCCTGCCTGCAGTAGTTTAGGCATCACGAAGAAAAGAAGATGAAAGCTGGATCATGTAAGAACCCCCTTCATGCTGCTGACGGGTGTCTTGGGAGATGGACACAACTTCCTTTCAAGCTCTCTTCAAAAGGTTCCCCTCCATGCAGACAACCCACTGGGGACCCACATCAATAACAACAAAAACAAAAAGAATTTAGAAGACCCATTTTTCATCTGATTTATTTATATGTTAAAATAAACACGAGTTCCCATCTAGAGCAAGGGCTCCCAGTGGGTTCTGTTTAGTCTGTGAGATTCTTGGCACCAGAATACAGCACTTCTCTATTCCAAAGCAATCTTGGCACAGAACTGTTGGTTATATAATTTTTAAGCAACTGGCAAATGAATAATAATGTTTCTAAAAAGAGCGACTCGTGTTCTAGGATACCAGTAAGGTGTTTTACCAATTAATCTGCTACAAGGTCATTAACAAGCCTGAGATCTCAAGGCCCTTCATTCAGGGTCACCCCTCTCCATAGGTTGCACTTCCAGTTCTCAATCAGCCTGTCCAAAGGTAGCTTTCCCACAGAGTTAAAAAGATTTTTGCTTTTTGATTTGCTCCTTCCCATTGCCACATGGCAGTGCCACCCTCATTAGATGGGATTTGTCCCTGTTCCTGACAAGGCAAGAAGGAAATACCACTCTCCCAGAGCCGATAGCTTTTTATACCCACTTTGCACAAGCTCAATGGGTGAACAGCAGGTGGATTATTTGAAATAAGGGTAGGCCTTTTTAATTTGGTGGTTTTTGGTTGTTTTTTTTAGCAGGGTACATCTGCACAGAGCTGTAGCTCATTCAAACCCTAAGAGATCTGACCGGGAGCAACATAATTAAGGAAAAAACCTTCTGATGAAGAAGGTCTGGCATGACACATTCCTGGGTGGGTCAATCCTGCCCAGTGTGCCAGAGCATAAATGCTGCCAGTTGGCTCATGGCTGAGTGGCATTTAGATGGTGCACGGGGGAAGTCACGGGGAAGTGGCAGGGCAGAAAATAGCTCTCCTAAATTCATCTTGCAGCAAAGCTGCTGTCCTTTCTTGGTAGAGCTTGGTTTCAGAGTTATTGTTTCAGTTGCTTTTCACCACTTCATACCCTTTCTCTGTAACTCTCCCCACTGCAACTCTGAAATTCTTCTCACTGCATATATATTTACCAAAAAGCCAGGATCAAACAGGCAGGTTATTGCCTTCTGTGCTCTATTACACATTTCAAACCATGGCTGGGTGACAGTAGACAATGAATCCTGGCTGGCAGATCTACAGTTCAGTAAACAATGCACAGATACAAGTGTTGAGCTATCGAAGGTTATAGACCCCTATGCTGGTTTTGGGCTATGAGAGCTACTTCACCATCAGCCAGCAAGGGTGTATTTGCAGCTCAGGGAGAGCTCTCTACAAAATCCAGGCAGGAGACATGCAAGGTTCATGAAAAGGCACAGGACTGTAGTCAAAAGCACAGGTGGAATCAAGCAGGCTCAGTTCATAAGTGTCCTCCTGCCTCCTCTCCCTTCCCCCAGCCCTCTGCTGAGCTGAGCATGAACTTGGCACCACGATGGGTCAGGCTGCCCACTCTGTAGCATTAGAAAAGCTGCCAGGATCTGTCAGCAGGCTTTGTCTTGGATAAATTTGGAATCAGAAAATAAATGTAGCATGGAGAACGTCAATTTTAAGAGATCTGGGTTGAGTGCATTAGTCTTTGTACCATCTACAATTCAACACTTTTTTTTTTTAATGTTATTTTTGTAGCTAAACAAGGATTCTCAGATTAGAGAGTACTGCCAAGCCCTGAATAAATCCCAGCATTAGAGATGCTGTGGGTATAACAGCTCTCCCCATGAACTGAATCTGCAGACGGTATCTTCAGAGAAATTAACTCTTGAGTGCCACAGGACAGGCTCTGTAGCATCAGTTTCAATGCTCTGGGAAATCTCACTTTGTGGTTAGAACAGGTTTCTCCTATTCATGGAGCAATACTGATGAAGGGTGGAGTAAAGCACAGGCTTAGAATAACCCAGAATGGCTGACACAGTAACTTCTCTGCATTGCTGGTGAAGTCATCAAGTTTCCAGGTGCAACCCTGGTGACAAATTCAACCAAAGGACATGTAACTACCAAATTAGTCAGGCAGCAAAACCAGATGTTTTGCTTTACGTTACCAATGGCCTCAGAAGTGAAGAGGATCACACTGCCAGAGGCTTTCAAATATCAAGGTTAATTTCCTAAAATTCTGAAATCATTTTCCCAAAGTACCAACTACGATTTTATAGTTCCCTGTACACTTTAAATGCTAAAATGATATTATTCTTTAAAATAATAGTCCAAGATATGCTATTTTTTCACTAAAATAGGAAAAACAACCTTAAAACCTATGAGTCAAATCTTGGTCCTACTGAAGTTAGTGGCATTTAGCTACTGCCTTCAGAGGATGCAAGCATGTATTCTGTGTGTAGTGGCAGAGAAGCAATTAAGGCTCAAGCAATTAAGAAATAAATCCCCAAACTACATAAGAATCACATTATAAAGATGGCTTTAAGTTAGAGGCATTCTGAAAGAAATGAGAGGCTGCAGTGCTGAGCTGGGCACACATGGCCTGGCACCATCCCCAAAGGAGAGAGAGGCAAAGCTGATGGCATCTGATGCCTCAGTACAGATAGGGTGATGTCTCAAAGAGGAAAGGAGAAGCAGAACCAGGAAAGGCACATGGGATGTGTGGTACAGAAGTGAAAGACATCAGTTAATGACAGCAGTTTATATAAACACTCTGCCAGGCTCCACAGACAACCAAAAGAGGAATGCTCTGAACTAACATGTTGTGGGTAACTAATAGATGGAGAAGAGAAAAAAAAACATTGCCATACAGCCCTAATGTGGGCAGGAATACACTGGGACAAAAAGTGAGGACCTTCAAAGAATCAGAGGAACAAGAGCCTGGAACAGCCTGCTCAGCAGCAACAGTGTTTGCTGGAGACCAAACTGGGTTAAAAACTGATCTTTGACCACTTGTGAAGAAGACAGAAGGATCCTGTTTGCAGGAACAAATGCCTAGATAAGGCAGGGAGTGTCTTCCTGCCTGTGCTGCTAACAGGAATATGTCTTAATAATCAAATAAATTACCTCTTTTACATTCAAAATGAAAGTGTAATTGGAGAAGCACTATTAAATTAAATCCACCAAACACTGCATAACCAAACCTGTTTTTCTCTGCAACACTCAGACTTATTGAAGAAGGAAGAACCTGAATATGTGAATCAACAAAGGATCAATTTTCCTATCATTCACTGATTATTTTCCTTCTGGGACTTGTTGCAATATGCACTTGTTTGGAGGCACTGATAAGAGAACATTCTGGTTTTTTAAAAGGTCTCTAATCTTTTGTTATATAAAAAAAGTCTATCCATTTTAGGACTTCTAAGAGTCCCTTAAAAGGTTTGCTCATGGTCTGTAACAAATTAAGCTACTCCCAGGAAAATCATCAGGGAGAAAATCCACCAGCTGGAATCAGACATTCCAGCTCTGGAACAACATGCCACACTTTATGAATGAACAAATAAACAAACAACAAACACTAGAACTACAAATTAGGAAAAGCAGTATATGGGCTGTTTCTGCATCTTTATCTTGTCAAGTGGAGCTCTGGAACTCAAGAGCTTGGGTCATGAAGGAACACTAAGCTGCGGAAGGCTGATGCCTCAGGAGGAGCCTGGAGTTGGCTTAGACCCTGCACCAGTTCCTGGCATTTCACACTGTGCCAACACACACAGCCTGGTAGGTATCCCACAGGGTGGTAGGTATCCCACAGGGTGGAAGGTATGCCTGGAGTAGGCCCAGGGAGGCTGTTAATAACAAGTTTTGGTGAAAAATAGGCTGTGTCACAGTTTTGATCAAAACACACAAATGCATGCAGTTTAAGTGAGCTTTCCCATGACTTCAGAAGGAGATTATAAAGAAAAACCACTTTCGTATTGGAAGTTTTGAAAGTTTTGCTGCTTTAGTGAATCATTTCCCCTGACACTGTGACTGTTCAGTTCAGCAAGAAAGATTTTATTCTCAGTTTCCAATGTAGGCAAGGCATAAAGAGCATTAGAAATTAAGACAAAATGGCAGGTTCAGGCCATTTATTCACTGGTTATATGTTTTACTTCTCCTTGTAAATCTGCCTGTTCTTTGCCTTTGCTCATGCAAGTAAGAGCTCTCTTTGCACACCACACTTCTTAACAAGGCTTTTCTCCAGAGAGGTACTAATCTGAGCTGGATTGTAGTCCTTTGACTCCTGTTATCTATCCAAAAAAATACTGAAGGAACCCAAATAATATTTTAATCCAATCCAAGTTATATAAACAAAGTAGGTTTTTTTTTTTTCCCTTTACTTTTCAAAGGGTATTCAGTAACTTGGAAGAGTCATTTGTATCTCAATAGGATGACAAAGTCTACACCTGTATGAAGATACATTTGTAGGTGAGGAATCATCAGTAATTAGCTTCTGAAACAACTTCATCCAAATTACACATATCTGACAAACAATAGGAAAGCTAGGCACATTAAAGAAATGCTGTTGCTATGGGAAAATTGTCCCTGTAAAGGTGGAAATAAACACACTTCCTTTTTCTCATAGTGCAAAAATGTCAAAAAGCATTTCCTTGAAGATGAAGCTGGTTTTTTTAGCTGTAGGTACTATTAAAGTCTTCTTTTAAGAAGGTAATTTTTTTCCACCCATTTCAAAACTCTCTGTATTTTATTTTTGGAAGCAACATCCCAAGTACTAGCAGGTAGAATGCTCTTCTGTTCATAAAAAACAACTGATGCGGGGACATACGATGATTATCTAGTTCAAGCCCCTACTCCCATTCAGCCAGGTTTTTCAGGGCCTTATTGAGTTGGGTTTTAAATATCTCCAAGGTTAGAGACGTCCCCACCTCCCTGGGTCTTGCTCCAACATTTGACTGCCCTCACGATGAAAACATTTTTCCTTGTACATAATTTGGATTTCTTGTGCTGTTACTCATGTCACTTCCTCTCATTCCATCACTGGGCACCTCCAAGAGCCTGGCTCTGCTGTCATCCCATGCTCCTACTGGAGACTTGTAGACAGCAACAAGATCCCCTCTTCTAAGCTTAAATAAGGCTTCTTAAAGCTTCCTTCTCTTCTAAGGCTAAATAAGCCAAATTTTATCAGCCTCTCCTCGCACATCTTGTTCTCCAGTACCCTAATTGTTTTGACAGCCCTCCTCTGGCCTTGGTCCAGTATGTCAATGTTTTCATTTTACTAGGGAGCAAATTGGACCCAGTGTTTCAGATGTGGTCTCAAAAATGCTGAATGGAAGAGAACAATCTCTTCTCTTTGGTTGCTAGCTATAATCTTTCAATACAGCTCAGTATGGGGTGGCCTTCTCCACCACAAGGTCACACTGTGACCTATGTTCAGCTTGTCTGAGAGGATCCCCAGGTCCTTTTCTGCAAAGCTGCTTTCCATTCATTCAGTGCCCAGCCTTTAATGCTGAATGGGGTTACTCCACCACAGATGCAGGACTCCCCAAGAGCCTTTGTTGGAACTTCACGAGGTCCCTGCCAGTCCCTTTCTTCTGCACGTCAAGGTCCCTGTGAATAGCAGCCTTCCAGCATATGCTCAATTTCCAACCAGAAAACTGGCTGGGAATGCTCTCCATCCCATCACTCACACTAATGAAAAAGGTCCACTGATATTATATGCAACATTGATTTGTTATTCTTTCCCTTAAAGAGTACAGATTCCTCTGATGCTTCTTGAGGTCAAAGTCCCTGATGATATGAACTAATGTCCTGTCACAGAAGTCAGTAAAGAAGCAAAGTTTGAAGCAAGTTTCACATCTGTCCAGTAGCCCCAGATAACAGAAATGAAAGGATCTGTTCTCTCAGTCTAATAACCATCTGGTCCTTGTCCTTCCACCCTCAAGCATCTTGCATGCAGACATACGCCTACAGCCTGCAGAGCTGGTTATGGGAGAGCAAGTAAGCTGTTGAAAACATTACATGAGGTTGCCAACCCTTCTGCACTAATACAAAATGCAATTACAAGTTGCAGCTTGAACCTGCTTTCTGACATAGTGACCGGGCTATCCTGGATTTATAGGAGCAGCTGTGAAAGCAGAATTTGATCCTTGATTTGGAGATTAATTTACACAGGTAAGGACTGAGTATATAAGATGAACAACTGCACAGAATCTTGAAATAACAAGAGCAAAACAACAGATTATAAAATGAAATGAGCTGAGTTCAGTCAGGGCTATTTCCCCTTTAGTTTCTCAAATTCACCAAAGTGAAACCTTTGTCCAAAAAGAGGAAGTTTTATTCCTGATTATTTGGCCCACCCATTCAAAATCCCTATCACTTAGACCCAATATTATCAGCACCACACACAAATTCAATGGTCCATTCCTCTTTATGGAGTGTACCTCTCACCTGAGAGGCACAAGTGTGGAAGGGAAACCAGAAGGACTCAACCCTCATTGCAAGAAAAGCCTTTTAAGTTTCCTGAATGAATAACCTATCCTTCTTCTGTCATGCCGTGTCTCTGTCAGCAGTTAACAGTTAGCAGTGGCAGGTTGAGGAGCACGGTCTGGGCAGTGGGCAGAGCTGACAGTCCCATGCTCAGCCATTGTGCTCCAAAGGGAGCATTCTGTTCCTTCTGCTGCCGTGTCTGCACTCACTGGGACTGTTGTTCCAGCCTCACGCCTCCTTGTGTGAAGGCCAACAGTGAGGCTTTGTTCAAGAAGCAGCTGCTGAGAAGATGTCCTGTCTCATCAAACAACCTACTGACATTGCTCCCCCTGCTCATTAGTAAGCAGTGAATAATTAGGAGAACTGGGGTGGGTTGCCTGGCCCATTTTGTTTGAAATAAAAAGCCAGGCCCTCAGATCCCAGTGTGCCCCAAAAGGGATTCCCTTGTAAAGTGGGCTTGCAACAAAGCCAGGGGACCTGGCTCCCCAGCATCTACTTCTCATCGCCTGATGGAGTGAGGAAAGAGAATGGCTCATGCCAGAAGGTGGATGGGGCATGACTGGAGTAAAATGTGTCCCAGCTCTGCTTCCCTCAGAGATCACACCACGGCTCTGCTGGCTGACATGTGAGCTCAGTTCAGCCAGGGACTGAGCCAAAGATTGTGATCGACTGGATGACATGTTGTTTATTTAATAACCTTTTGTTCCAGGGTGGATACAAAGCAGTGAGGAAATGGTTGAGCAGTTGGGAGGAACAGAGTAAACCACAACCAGTCTTTTGCAATCTTTGCTGCAGCCCAACATTATCATCTAGTGATGTCCACATATAGGAGCAATAATGAAGGAACACCTGCATTGTCTTTTCCCCTATCCTAACAGTGCCTGCATCCAGCTCTGTGTTATAGCACGGAGCTCACCTGTCTGTCTTACCTCACTGACTGTACCACAATTAAATCTGACTTGAAAAACAGTAATTGGTCAGAGTCAGATAAACAAACAGATTGCATTGAGCAGCCTGGGTGTGGTTGGCAAGTCTCCAAAACTCACAGTAGATGACACCATGTGTCTGATTTCAGGTGCTCTTTCTTCTATGCATCTGTGCTAAAGGTGTATCCAGTCCTCACAATTTCCAAACTTGCTTGCCTAAAAGATAGGTGCAAGACTATGTTTTCCCCACTTTTACATCATCAGGGAAGTCCATGAAACAAAGTCTCATCCCCTGAGTGGAGTACAGAGGAAACACCCCTGAGTATCCCCTGCACCTTTCCTAACCCAAACATTTAAAGTAAAATATTACACTGCTGCATATGCGTGCTCCATCGGACACAGCAGCTGTGTGCAGCCTTACTGTTTCTTTATTTTTAGTTTGCTGTGGTCTGGCTGCTTCCTGGCCTGACAATGTTGTTTCATCTGCCTTCACACGACAAACAAAACAAAGGCTGCATTTGCCTTCCCAAGCTCTGGGTTGTGGCCTCTAGAGCAAGAGACACCACAGGTATGTACTTTCACCACTCACCTCGAGTTTTCTTTCTGTTGTGTAGTTCCTCCTCTCAACTGGAAACAACCCTAACTGCCCTGAAAGATGCCATGTGGTGCATGCAGAGATTTGGGACCCAGTGTGAATGAAGGGTGAGGGCTAAAGCAGCAGAGGTCACTTCACCAGGGCAAGACTGGGCTGCAGAAGTCAGTATTGAACTCCTCAAAAATAACAATAATGTGGAAACCTCCATTTAATAAAGTCCATCTCAAAGTGCTTGCAATTGCCTGTTGTGCCACAGGATACTCCCCATGGTCTACACTGTGTTATGATACAATTATGGGCACATTTCAGCATCATTAGGTTATAGGAGGTGTATCCAGAGGAATTTTTCCTGCATGAGCTGTGGTCACTCTGGGAGGTACCATCTCACAACCACCAAAAAAATCCAGGCTCATGCAGCAATCTGGGAGAAAACACGGGGAAATAGACTGTCCAGTTGAAAGACTGTGTTTAAGAGCTTGTTCAGTGCATGGGAAAAGTTACATCTTAATTGCAGCAGTAATTTTGTCTATAATTTCAAAGAGGCTAAAACTGAATGCCCTGGTTTCCTCAACAAGCTATCACTGCTAGTTTGAGACCCAGAGTTACAAGATCAGTGATTCCAGAAGAGCTGGAGGTCAGAAACAACAAGTTTCACTTTCCCTGGAGCTCATTGTTGGGCTGCAGGGTGATCTCCCAACTCATCTCTTTCCATGAGAATCCCCACTGCCAAAACAGAGTTAGAGAAGGAAGGCAGAACTAAATTTACTTGCTAGCTATTTGTTTTATAGGATGACTTTTCTCCAGGTTCTCACAGTTGTCTCACTGCCTAAGGGATTCCATGGTGTACTGCAGTATCTGAACTCTCACCCTGCAATTCCGTGCTGTGGTTTCAGTTCCTGTGTGCCCCACATTGGAAGCATTCCTCACCACTGCCTGAAGGCAGATAAGCCTGACTTCTACCTTCATTCAACATCTGGAGAAGGAAAGGCAGGGAAAGGTTTGGGTTTATACCCAGTAGGGAGTCAAAACAAGGATAAAACAGCATTGGCAGTGCCCTGCCAGCCAGGGCAAAGAGCCATCTCCTCTGGGGTCCCCTGCTAAGAGGAACCTATAGCTCTCAGCTGGAAAAATGTGAAAATGCCCACAAACCCATTGTAAACCTCCTGTCAAAGGAAAGGAAACACTGAGTGCCATTCTTTCCCACAGCTCTGCAGAAAAGAACTTCAAACCTTCCCTGCTCCATGCAATGGGCTCATCCAGAGGAAGCAGAGAGAGCAGACTGCTGTGGGTTAATGAGCCCACACCCAGCACCAAGGAGCTGCAAACCAGCTCCAAATATCATTTGCCAAAGCTTTCCTGACTCCATCCCTGGAGGCTGCCCTGAAGCCTGCCCAATCACAATGTCAGGGAATGCTGCTATCCAGAACATTTCTGCATGCTAATGTACATGAGCTGTTACTTCACACTTGCAGTGCTACCCTAACTCTTGTTCTTATTAATTCTGACATCCTTCTTGGTCATTTCCCCCTCCCAGTTTGACCATGTTTAGTTCTTTTTAATCTTTCTGTGTAGATCAATCCTTCCCAGTGCTATGAATAAATAAAAGCCTTCTGTTCTCATCAACAAAATGGTCTTTTAACAGTTGCAAGAACAACACAGCAATCATTTGGAAAAAAAACCTAAACAAAAGCAGCTAATATTTGATGCATTTAAAAATCTCTGCTCCAGCTATTTTCTATATTTTGCAAATAAATCCTTCATTAAGCAGAGAAAGCAGTGAGAAAATTAATGGAGAGAAGAAGCACCAGTGGGTGTCTGAGAGGGACCTGCTAACCCATCAGAAATGCTCACCACACACAAAGCAGCAGCAGCAGGGCTGCCAAAGCAAGCTCAACTTCAGTTAGAAACATCTAAGGAATGTGAATAAGCTGTTAGAGCTGCAACCTTTTCCTCTGCTTTGATCTGACATTAAACATAGCTTGAGAGTGGGAAATTCAACAGCTTCAAAAAGGGTGAAAGGGTCAAAGGTCTTAATGTACCAGGACAGGTAGAGGGTTTATTCCTTCTGGAGAAAGCAGGATGGAAGTGAATCTGATGGCTAGGAACTGCCACCAGGTTAGGGCTGAATATTTCATCCTCCTCATCTTCATGTAAGACAGACACGATACCCGTAAGTAGCATGAGCAAGTCCAAGTGAAAAAGAGGGATAATTTCAATTATGATTAAAAAGTGTAAGAAACAAACACATTTTTTGTGGTCCCTGTATCTTGGAAATGTGTTTCTGGCTGCTATTAGTTGATGTATTTTTGAATGTGAAATTGGGGTTTTTCTGGGCTCTGGCCACATAATGCAACCATAGTGCATTAGATCTCAGCAAATGAGATGTTATAGGAAGAGAGACGAGGATGGCTGGAACATCATGTGCTTTACCAACTCAAAATGCTTGGTATGAGAAAACAAAGCCACATTCTCTAGCCTTTATTCTTGTTTTCCTTGGCTCTCAGCTTTACAGATCCCTAAAATTACTGTGTTAAAACTAAAGGAGCTGCAATCTGCAGCTGACCAAAGAACTGTAACATCATTCCACTTTGATGAATCCTCCACAGGTATTCTTTCTAAGAGAGCTTTCCTAAATCGATAGCCAATAACCTAATATGTTTGTCTCTTTCTTCTGTCATCAGAATCTTACCATAATAAAATAATAATAATACAGTAACGAAGTTGAAAAGGTGCAATGTTGTTTCAAAATATCTAAACTTGCAGAAATAGCAAGGTCATCCCAGCAGCTTTAATTCTGCCTTCATGAAGATGCATGCCAAGTAAACTCTGAAATCATGGGAAACAGTTATCTGGCTGTTAAAAACACCTTATAAGAGACCATAGGAAAAAAAATGCTGTATTACAAAGAAATTCCATTTCCCTCTTTCACAGGGTTGATATAGACCAAAGCCATTTAGTAATATTAGATGTAAGGCAGAGGTTAAGAGGTCTTCTGGAATTCAATTTCCACCATCACCATGGAAAATTTCTAATACATATCTATGAGGTCCAGCAATCTTGTGACTACAATGAAATATCCCAAAGAGTAAATGTTCAAATCTTGACATACTGAGAGGAGTGAACCAGAGATACTTTACACAGGGCACTACTAAGACACAAATTGGAGTGCACAGTGTTTGTTACACCTTTATGGTGAAGCCTTACATAAGAGGAAACACTGATGCAGAGCAGCCTTTGGCAAGATTTAGAGCCCATGTGTGAGCTCCTACAGAGTCAGCAATAAAAATGGAAATCATTTTTCCTTCTTTTGACTGAAGGATAGACACAACATAAATCAGTCAAGTCACGCATAGTACAACCCTGGTAACTTCCCCAGTCATTTGGGAAATCACACTTGCCACACTGTGGAACTGCATTAATGATCTCATGGATAATGCACCTGTACTGGGAATTTTATCCACGAGAATACCATAGCCAGAACAAATACCCAGGTCAGGAAGTCTACACTGAGCTCATATGACTGAGAGCCATGGTATGAGGTGGAGGACAAATAGCTATTATAGTGCTAACACAATTGAATAATTTATATTACCCAAAGATATCCAAAGGAAGGGACACAAAGGGAAACACACTGCTAAAGTGATTTGGAATAGATAAAAGAGTGGAGAAAAACTTTAAACCTCCAGTCTGACCAGAGCAGTTTTAGCAATGGAGGCATTCATGTCCTTCAGCTCTCACTGGAATTTAGCTCAGGCTGTAACTTGTACTTCATCAGTTTATCCTTGGTGGTTGCCTCTTTAATTGCAAAGATTATTATACAGAGCCTAAAATAAGTTAATAGTCGTTCTAATTTACAGTGAATCAAGGCTCAGCTCTTACATCAGCTCTTTGTGTAACACAACTATGTTTCCATTGTTCTGCTTTCAGGTTCCTTTTCATCCTCTATTCTTTGCTCTTTGCTGATTAGGAAAACAGAATTTACAAACAAAACTGTAGGTCTGACAGCAAGAACAAAGTTGTTAACTGACCCGAGAAACCAGATTTGTGCTAATTACACTGTTTAATCCAGCAATACTAGTGTATTAGAAAAAAACAACCCACAAACAAAAACCAAAACACCAATAAATGTTTATGTTTCTCTAGTGAAAAAGATATTCAAGGAAAAAGAGAGCAAACAGTCACACAGCACAAAACATGCCTGACAGGAACATGTACCTCAAAGACCCTTCTCCATCAACAGAGAAGGCGTTCTCTGTATCAAATCCATGTGATAAATACAATGTTTTATAATTTCTTCTAGATTTGTTGCTTTAATTATTCCTATTTTAACTCTATGTCTTAAAACCTTTATCAAGCTTTATGGGAGAGGAGCTAAGGTATGGTGTTAAGCATGCAGAGAGAGCAACTGCAATCCCTCACAGGCTCATGGAGACTGAACAAGTTCCTTGTGAGTCCTGGAGTTCAGTAAATTTTTGTATGGACTGGGTGTGATCTGCTAACAGCAGCTGCAGGGTGAGCAGCATGTGGCCTGTTCCATCCCCCTTTCCATGAACATACAGATAAATAGAGGGGGATGGAGACTTCCTACTGGGATTACTGCAGACTCCTGCTAGCCTACCTCCAACTCAGAAGGAAGTGTATCAAAATGAATGAATCAACACTTAGAAACACTCTGCCTACACATAGAGAAAGACATTTAGGTGGTAAGGATACTTCTGCACAGGTCAACTCTCTTTGCAAAACCAGCCTCAAACATGGCATGTGATCATTGTTTAAAAAAAAAAAAAAGTCACATGGGTTTTCATTGCAAGCTGTCTTGACGAACAGATATTTACTGTTTCAGAGAAAATACAGTGGTCATTTCTGCACATCAAGTGCAGTGTTGTGACCAAAAGTGAGTCACAAGAGCAAAGAAAAGCCTTGGTACCCAGATTAAGTAAAGTTTTGCCTTTCCCAGATAAATGGTGCAATGACTCATGTACATTCAGGATCTTCAAACTCAAATTACACAGTCCTGTCTTTGAGGAGACCTAGGGGCAGGTTTGAGTCTTGGCTTCTGCCATGTAAATTGCAGTATACTTCCCAACATTAGTGGCTAATCTCCTCAAAGTGCATCAAATTTACACCAAGATTCATCCTATTTCAACCTGTCAGCTCAGAATTTGGCCTTGCATTTTGTCTGCTGCCATCATCAATCTCATTGATTCATTTTGGTGATACTGATACTGACAGTGGCTGTCACAGGGAGCAGTAGTCTGCAATGATAAAATCAAAGCAAAGATCTCCAAGCACAAAGAAGTTACAAAGCTGCAAGTGTGATGTGTGTCAGGAGGCTACCAAAGATCCAAGAGAGATGGTTCAAATATGTTACTGGGATGTCCCCATCCATGCACTGCAGGGGACCTGGTGACACCCAGCACATCTCCATCACAGCATGGGGCACAGAGCAGAGCTCTTCAAGCCAGAAGAGGGAGGGACAGTTAAGTGTGGCTGGCCCAGCACTGCCCCACCCTGCTGGCTGAGGGACACAGGGGTGTTGCTGTGTTGTCACAGCCTTGCACTCACTCAGGCTGGTTTCTCCTCAGAGCTGAGGCATGCACAACCACCTCCAGTCTCTCTGCTGGGCTGTGGAAATGTGCTCAGAGGTGTCTGTGATACATTCCTATCTCTCCATGTTCCAGGGGTGCAGCTGTCTCATTGTATCAGTATATGAAAGCTATGCTGACATTTCAGCCTCCCATCTGGGATCACTTAGGACATTGACCGTGAATCCAGCAGAAATGGCACCTAGTTCCACTTCCACAGTGGACACCCAAGAGACAGGTGAAGAGAAATTATCCCTTAGAGTGAGGTCAAAATAGCACCAGCAGTAATGTCAAGGGCAAGGCTGAGGAAAACTCAAAGCAAACAGATCTTGACAAAGCAACAGATAATCCCTTTCTCATTTATGTCTTGCTGTAAATATTTTATTGGCTCTTCTCTCACTGCTGAGTAGCTGTAATGGCATTTATTTCAGCAAAGGCCTGAGCTGCTGTAAATCAAGTACAGTTTTAGGCTACTCACCATGGTCATGGGCAAAGACAAACAAGTTGAGTCCTGTCAGCTTCTGGGCCAAGTCATCGTAGCGGCCGCAGTGCTCCCCGGCGCCATGGGCGATAAACACGAGGGCCCTAAATGGAGCATCAATTATAAATCATTAACGTGGCAATCAACCCACAAGGGCTTCACAGCTGCAAGGGAAACCAGTGCATTCAGCTCAGCAACAGCATTTCAGATTCAGCAAACACCAGGCAGGTACAGAATTTGCAGAGATTGAATACTGGGGAAACCCTGACCTGCCATCGACCTGGCCTTCACCAAGTTGTTGTGGGATAGATTACAGGGAAGGCAACTGCTCGTGGGACAGAGCCACCATGGTCTCATGCAGATGGCATCAACATCAGTCCCTGAGCTGGATAACTCCATAGGGGCTTGAGGATCTACACAGCTCCTCCCATGTAAGTGATGCCAGCTGTTTCTTTTGGGAGTGGTATCTCTCTGTGATTCATATACCATCACTGTCCTTAACTTTATAACTTGAAACATTGTCTGATGCTCCAGAACACTCAAAGGTGGAGTTTCAGCCAAAGAATTGGTGTCCAGCACTTTGCTTAGAGTTTGGAATTTTATCTTTTGACCCAATCATGGTAATTTTACCATTCCGGTTTCTGCCCCAAAACAGTTGCATCACTTCTATGATTAAAGTGACTCTTATATAGCCACTGTGCAGACAGAGATAATTAAAAAACTAGTCTAATAGACACTTATTTTTGCAAATACTTATCTTTGAATATTCCAGTTTTATAAATAATACCTTACTTTCACTGGAATGTCATCAAATGAAATTGACTGAACTTGAACCTCCCCAGTGTTTCTGCTAGGAAAAAAGGTATATAGACTTGGGCTAGAACTATAGCAAAAATAGCAATGAGATTACAGAAGTTCTGCTGGATTTGAGAGGTGACTATTTAAAATCCAGCTTTACCAACAAAAACATAACTTGTTTATTTAAAGTATCATTTGTCATTGCAACATCAGCAACCACAAAACCATTTGAAGGCTACAAGTTTGACATTTTCAGTACATGAACAGTAAAACATTACAAGAACTGACAACATAAAACAATGACCGCAGTTAACAGCTAGGGAATTCTTAACTTTATCTTGATTGAGGTTATGAATACCTTTTTAGACAGTGTATTCACAGCAATAAACTGCTTAGATCTTAATATATTTAAACTTAAAAAACATGCTGAATGATGTAGAAACGCCTAGCTCTTTAATTAGCACCTGCTTCAAAGCATTTGCTCAGCTGGACAATTTGAAAGAGCATCCATCCAGACCAGAAGGACTGTACAGAGTCCACTGCAAACACAAGAGAAACAAGGCAAAGATGCTCTGGTTATCTGTCTAACACCAATTAGCAAGGGTGAGGTTAGGTCATGTACCATATTTAACTTGTGCCTTACAAACCCTCTTTAGTGACGCTGAAGGTTGTAAAACAATCTGTGTGGAGCAGATTCACACAGCTTCCTTTGTCATTGTCCCTCATCAGTTTATTTGTCAAGTTACCAATGCACCTGGCAGACTGATTTTAGGAGTGCAGGATCTATACCTCCAAATGCTGAAGTAACTGAGACATTGCTTATTCAGTGGAGAATATGAACTTTCCTCCTCTGGGCCCTTTGCCCTGATATCCAACAGACTCTGCCAGGCTAAGTCTCTCTACCCCACACCTCCTACTACCTTCAAGCTTGGCAGCTTCCTTGCTCAATGTCTTACTTAAGCTCTTTAGGGGACCTATATTTGTTTCTGCTGACTAGGCACAGAGATTAAGGTGCGACGTGGCTGACTGAATACAGCCTTTCATTTCTCAGAGAAATATGATTTGAATTTATGCACTAAATGGCACAAACTGAATGAAACCTAAAGGGAGGCTGGCTGGCAAAGAGATCTCTTCCAGGAAATTCTTGGTTCTTCATCCCTGCGACAGCAAAGCCCTTGTTTTGCTTTTATTCACACTGATGCAGTACTATGACTTTGCCTGTCAGCATCCTCCTGGATGCTGAGCCCTTATTTTATGTGAAACCAAGTGAGAAAAGATAAAAACCCAAAGCTTCAGAGAGACAAGGTGTTCCTGTGACCTTTCCTTCCACCTGAACACAATTGCCAGGTGTCACAGAACTGAGTCTTGGAACATCACAGGGAACAGACCCAGGTTATTATTTGTCTGCAAAATACTGAATAAAACCTGCTGGCACTGTTTGTGCCTTACTCTAATGACAGTAGCTATTGAAAAGACTTAGATACTTTTGAATGTTTTCTCCTATCAATAATCATAAACAAAGCATAAAATTTCCAATTTGCTACACTGAAACAAAGTCAGCCTGTCCTGTTGTTTAATAAAATGTGAGTGTGGATTTACTGACTAAAAACTAGGTCACATCTACACAGCTCTTTAGCTGCAGCTTTCAGGTCTAAACACAAGGGCTGTATGTTGAACACAACCTTCAAAAATTGAAATTAGTATGAGTATCATCTGAACAAGGATTGAAGGATTTGGCTCTTTCACTTAATCTCCAATTTTCCATTACAAAATAAGTTTAGATTTGGCAAATAATACCTGAAGGTAGTTTAACAAATAAATTATTTAACATATTTTCACTAGCAAGCTGCCAGGAAACTACAACAAACAATTAGATTGACTGACAGCAGCTCTTTCTTGTATGTAAACATTTTTGCAGATATCCCTGCTCTTAAGTCACAGTCTTTTCCCTCCATGGCTGGAATAACAGAATATCAGAGATTGCTTTCAACAGAGTGATTTAAAATTAATATAGATCCTGCAGTGTTTGAGATTTTGCAGGACTGCAGGGCCTTTCTGTGCAGTCTCGAGAACTTTGTTCAAAAAAAGTTTGTGTCTTGGCTATGTATCAAACTGGTAGTGGGGAGAAATTTTTTCACCTCCAGCTTTTGCAGCTGTGCTGCTGAAATTCTTGGAAGTTGGCATGTATCAGGTAGAAAACATTGTGCACAGCCCTCAAAGCTCTGTGGAAAGTGACCTGTGCCTGAATCCCTGCTAATTCTAATGTCTCTGACCACGGGCAGGGAAAGCTCATACCTTTGGATGCTTCAGCTGGTTTTGGCTGGTGGAACTGCGATTGCTGAACATCTCGAAATAGCATGTTTTGGCACCTGCTCAGGAAAGCAGCTTCTCACACAGCAGCAGGACTCCCCCGCGCCCAGCGGGTGTGTCTGCACACAAAGCCAAGGTGTGAGCTGGGCATGGGTAAGAGCCCACGCTCTGTCTCACCTAACTCTGCAACAACAATTACGGGCTATTAAAGGAAACCACTTTATTGACTGCTGCTTGCAAAAGCAACAGATGGTTTTTGCAGACTCCTGCCCTTCCCATAGCCTTTATCACCTCCTCCTCCTCCTGCCCCCTCCCCACTGCAGGTTTCTGCCTCCTGGTACTGCGCAGCTTGGCAAACAGATGCAGTTGCTTATTATGACAAGAAGGCAGAATAATGTTTGTCTTTATTGTTCAAGTCAACTACTGGCTGTATTTAGATCTCCTTCGTGAGGAGGTGACAGGCACTGCTGACCTGTCCCTGCTCCCACATCTCCATTTGTTGGTGATCCCTGATTGGTATCAGTCCCTCCTATATTGCAGCTGCAGCCTGTTAAGCTTTGTAAAACACAGCAATGCCACACCCGCAGTTAAAGCAAAGCACCTGCAAACACTGTGTCCTTAATGGGGAGGGTGGGAGCTGTGGGGGCCAGGCTTCAATACAGTCAGTATACACAAATCCACAGGAAAAAGTTGTTTTTCTGCCCTGCCTCCTGGAGAGGTCACCAGCTGATCCAAGCTTTACCTGTGTCCAGCACTCAGGGTTTGGGTCCTGCTGGGTGTTAGATCCATGTTCTTGCTTTGCTTTCCAAAAAATTCGTGTTGAAACTGAACTAGACAAAGAAGGTTGCATGCAGGATAGTGTGACTTTAACATCCTGTGTTCTCTGGGGACAGAGCCACTTCTCTGGGACCCTGTGCATGTTCTTTTATTGCCAGAAAATAACCCAAAACGTTAGGACTGAACCAAAGAATGGAAGACAAGCTTCCTATGACTGCATATATGAAAAATGCAACCTTTTCCACCCCATTCAAAAGCATCCCTTTCCAGAATAATATTTAAGCACTTGCCTTAACCTCAGGAAACTTTCTTCAACACGTGAAAGTCAACAGGACTCTCAAAGTACAGGATGAAAGTTTAAAAATTATTTATAAATGCTGTCCAGATAAGGACTGATTTAATCACACACACAAGTTATTTCCTGAATCAAGCCCTCACAACTTCAGCTAATACCATGTTATTCTATGTTAGGCAACTGTGCTTTTCATTTGGTCTTATGGATGTTGTTACCAGAATCAGATCAGCTTTAACAAAGAACATCTGACTTGCACAGTTTTGAATTCCAGACACTAAATTCCTAAAGTAATTTTTTAAAACTGACAGGAAAGCTCTGAGCCAGCTAAGCTGCCAGAAAAATGACTGGCTTAAGTACTACACTTTGTTGTGTTGTTTGAGCTGATTTATCAGTTCCTTTGTAGCTGAACAATTAACTTTTATTTACCAAAAACTGGTGACATTTTTGGACAAGTAGCTGGATATTTGCTCACAGATCTTTTAGTGTGTTTAAAATGTTATGTGTGTATTTTGCTTCCAAAGTATATTATAATGGAAAGTCACTGGAAGGTGCTCATTCTTGTGTTAGCTGGGTGAATAGGCCTCACTATAAGGATTAGCTATCTATCATATAGTAAGATTTATTGAGGTTTAAGTGTCAATCTAATTTTCTACCATTGGTATTTGCTTAAAGATTACCAAAAAAAAAAAAAATCCAGCTAATATTTTACAAGAACATGTAATGAAATTAATTTTTTTTGTTCACTATTGGTGATCTTTTCCTTTTCTCTGGAGGGTTCTTGAGCCTCTTGCTTTGGGTGTAAGACCCAAAGTTTGTGGGGGGGTTGTCTCTGTATCTGCTTTTTGAGTCAGTTTTTGCATTCTTTTTTCTGGAGGTGATTTGTGCCCCAAGACAACCCTGAAAATACTAGGGCCATGTGTAGGGGTTACAAAAAGCTATAGCAATTTCGCTCATGTTATGTGTGTTTGTGACCTGCACAGTGAGCCCTGAGTTCAGCCTAGTGACTCCAGTTAGACAGGAATATTTACAGAGTCAGGTGTGTCCCTTCATGCCCTCCTTCTGCCCCTAGGAAACATCTGAGTTACATCCCCAATGAAGGTGCAAGAGGGAATGACTTTCCTCCCAGTTCCAATCCATCTTTCAAGGAGGCATGACACCCAAGAGCTTCTCTTGCTCGCTTGCTCAGGTCTTTGCATTCTTAGCCTCTGCCCTACTGCCCCACAGCTTTGCCATGTAGCCCCAGGCTCTGGGGAGTCACCTCCTTCTAGCAGCTCTATCACTGTTTTTCCCAAATCAGGGGAAAAACAAATCAGAATGTCAATAGCCTGGAGCTGAGTCTCTATCAACCTTCTCTCAAAATCACAGACCATACAGCATTAGCATGGATACCTCACAGAGCTCTGAATCTGGAGGAGTTTATCTCTGGAGTTTAACTTTGAAAAACTTTTATGCATGAAAGAACATGTCAAAGGAACCTGCACTATGCTCACAATACACAATTTCTGCTTGACTATACAGAGTACATTTGTGTTTGATGTGGTTTGATATAGACTGGTAGAATCAGTAGATTTATTTCCATATAGATCTTAAATTTGCAATTAAAAAATAAACCTCTTCAGCAAGCTCAGCTACCTGCTTTCTTTCCTTCTTTCCTCATTTCCTCAGCCTTGGAAGTTCCCATGCAGGCCCCAGCAAAGGGGCTGCTGTTAATTTAAGCACCATCTTGCTGTCTTACACCATAGAGGTTTAGGACTCAGTCTTAAAATCTGTGCCTGCTCCTGTAAGCAACCCTCTTGCAACATGTCTGCAAGCCTGGTCTCATCATACATCCCAAAATCACAACTCCTCACAAGAACAGAATTAGGAGGACATTTCAGAGCTGCCATGATGTTCAGAAGGAGTAACACAGCTAAGTTTTCCAACCACCTCAGAAAGTGCAGACATCATAAATCAATAGAGCAGGGACAGTTAGTACAAACATATTTCAAAACAAAAGGTTCAACAGGATCCAGCTAGAGCCAGCATAAAACAATGTGGAGAAATAGTTTAAGCTGATTTATTGTAGTTTTTCAAAAAGCAAGCCCTCACTAAGAATAACTCATGAGCAGTCTAACACAGGGAGAAGAGAGGAAGGAAATTTCAGGTGGGGGTGGGAGAGAAAGAATTATTGGGTCCTTGCAACTGCATAGCTCTGGGTAAATCTCTGCAAAGTTAACATTTAAGATCAGCTGTATTTAGTTTCAAGAAGGCTTTGAAGTAATATTTTAGGGGACATGAAGCTGAGATCAGAGGTGAAATGCCTGGTGTGCGGCTTAAAATTCATGGGCTGGATCTTCCCAACCCTTTCTTGGGTGAAACTGAGGAGGAGGGATTCTAGGGTTACATGGACTGCCCCAGGGAGACACTCCTCCACTTTGATATCAGAGATGGGATTTGCCTTGGCAGAGCACACTGCCAGACCTGCTGCTCTGAACCTGCAAGACAGAGAAGATTCCTGGAGACTTGGGCAACCCAGGGTTGGACTTGAGCTTTCCTGTGGCTGCTGCCCTTCTACAGAGCACAAGAAGCCTTGAAAGAAGGATTATGACTGGTGTTTCCCACAAGACAAGGGGTAGGCATTGGCACACACACACAGGACCTAGGAAAGGATGATGTGGGGGGACAGAACTGCCCCAGGACCTTCCAGGCTGGGAGGAATGCTGAAACTGGACATCCCAGTCTGTGCTTTGCTCTGCTTCAGTCCTTGCTCAATACAAGGGTTACAAGGGAGATGAAATGGAGGTCATATCTCCCAAGGGGAGCTACAGCGATAGATGCACAAAGTAGTCACTGTCTGTCTAAAAAACTTGTGCAAAATGTTGCCTAAATAGAAGACATCAGCTGCAAAATTCAAGTCGATCTGAAATCACCCCCAGTTTTTTTAGATTAGCTTTAGAGCGTGGAGGGACAATATGCCAAGAAATGAAAGAGTTTCTGGCACAGATCCCCTTGGAAATCAGGAAAAACAAAATATTTCTGGTTAGTTTTATTAAAAATTCATTTTGATTTGGAAGCAAAGCCACTGCAGATGAGTGAGTGATGGCTGCAGGGCCACCACTCTCAATAGAGCACCATCAGACAGGGAGTAAGAGCAAGAACAGCTTTCACAGACCCTCCCTCTACTTGCACTGAATATTTAATGACTTCCAAAGGGACAAAAATTACTGTTTAGCCAATCATGTAGTAGTTTCTTCTAGAAATCAAAATGCAGATACTGCCTAGTGAGCCAAAGCCTTGGAAATAGAAAGGCCTGTGTAATGTGATGGACTGTCCTTTCCAAGCATGAGAAAGCTAGAGTTGAAGGGGAAGAAGCTTCTTCTGTACTGTCACTATCACTTAAACTCAGCACTACTCACTAGTTCAGGACTACATCTGATCTTTGAACAAAAAAAGGGGTTTTTCTGTATAAAAGTATGTCTCTGTTTCAAAGTAGCTGTGCAAAACTAGCTCCTTTTGACTGAACTCCCTTGAAGTCTTGGCATATTCAGTATATTGGAACCTGTTCCAGTGACAAGTCATTATTGCTGCTGTAAGTTCATAACCTGACAAATCCAACTCAACTCTTCAAGGGGAGCTTCCTAGAAAGGAACTAGGTGTCCTTAATTAAGGGATGAACTCAAACCATGCAAGAATACTCATTACATGGCATCCCAGCCACATTTTGACAATTTAATCTCACTTTTTGGCATAGCACAGAAGATGGAAATAGAGAGCAGTATTCATGTATTGACGTGAGGAGTTTTAGATACAGCTCTGTAGCTTCCAAATGATGAAAAATATTTTATTTTTTAAAGCTGTCCCCCATGTTATACCCACACAAGTACATGGTAATGTTTAAGTCCTTAGGAACATGCTGCTTGCTCAGTTATTTTCAAATATTTGTTACGAGGGGCTTGTGCTTTGAAACAAATAATCAAGTGCTCCAGAGAACACCACATCTAAATGTTAAGTGGCATTTGCTGAAGTCCTCTAAGACAAATCTGCAGACTTCTTCTGACCTCAATTCTTTCACAAGGTATTTTTCATGCGGGACAGCACCAGAGGTTCTTCATAGTCAATCCCCCCTCTAAATCAATGGTTCTTAAAAATGGGCTTTCCCATGATTCAGACCCTAGCCATGACTCTCATCATCTCCAGTCTACCTCCAGTCTCAAGCTGCTATTTCAGGGAGTGGATGGTCCAGACAACTCATGACCAGCAACACTGAAAAAGTTGATACAGGAAGAATACCCCAGCACCTCTGCAGGGGTGAGGCTGGAAAACACACACCTGGCACAAGAGGGTCAAAACATTTCTGAGCTATTCCTGCATAACTGAAGTACTTTGATCAGGCATTTGGGGCTTATGTGGGCAAATCTTCACTAGCTTGGAATCATAGAATAGTGTGGGTTGAAAGGGACCTTATAGATCCCTGACTTCCAAACCCCCTGTCATGGTCAGGGATACCTTCCAGGAAGAGAGCTGTGAATAAAGGAGCAAGAAAGGAGATGACTTTACCTGTTCTGTGAAGTCAAGACACTATGTTATTACAACTTTTTAATAAAGCATTGACTGTGCAATTCCCAGTTGTATGGCAGTGGTCTAAAGAAGGGCTTCAATTCCCTGAAATACTTAGACCCAATAATACTGTTTGTGGCCAGGCAATTCCACACCTAATGTGGAACTCCTGATTACTTCCTGCACTGAGTCAATTGCCCGTCCTCACTTTTACCTTCCTGATCCAATTTTGTCAGCAGTCTGTGTTGGCAGAGATCTTAATTGGTTATTCTCAGCTAACTGACAAACTCATTCTAAGTTCAGATGTCAGAGGTAGCATGGGTCTCTAAACTGCCAAGTTTTTCTGCATGATTCTCCAAAAGTTAAGGTGGAATTATCCCACAAACTTAGAGAGAGAAACTCAAGGATTAATTTCTTAATCTTAAAGGTTTATGTATATTTTAACATATTTTGAGATGAAACACATTAATTTCCAATTAAATCTTGGCACATCCCAGTGCTGCACTTCAGCCTTGCCCAGCTATGAGAGGAATCTTTGCAGCAAGAGGATTTGCAGGCTCTGTCAAAATCAATATCAGCAGCTACTCCTCTGGGAAATTAGGAATGTCACATGCAAAGCGTTTGCCAAAGCTTTCAGTATGTTCCAATTAATTTACTATTCCATGTTTGCTGTAGATCTGAGGTAGGAAAGAAGGTTGAATGTAAGCAGTTAAACATGAGACATGGAATGCTGCTAAGACAATGATCACTGTAACAGGAGCTTTAAAGGCTAAAATGTTTATTCATGTTTTAGACCAAAGCGAATTTAGTGACAGGTGAGGTGCAATGGTTTACCTACTGATAACTTAAGAGTTGGACATAGACTTCAGCCTATGGCTGCCAAATTGATATGTGTTATTTCTTGGCTGCACTGAGCTAACCTGGGTGTCCAAAGGCTCTAGCTACTGCAGGCTTGGTTCATAAAATGTTATTTCATTTCTAACACCAATGCAGCTCCACGTCTTGCAGTGAGAGCTGCCATGCTAACATAAATAAGGAGCCTGCCTGCCATGAGTTTTAATCCCTGCCTTGTTGATTTGCTCTCAAAAAGGGCCAGATGTAACAGCCTTAAGCTCCAAACTGTGAATGGGGACCTGTCCAACTTGAAGTGCAACTACTAGAATAAAGATAGGTGGTAACAATAAAAAAAAACCAGAGTATTTAGGTGAGTCCTTGGCTGCAATCATTTTAGGTACAGGCAAAGAAAGCCAAAGGCATGTGGGATGTCTTTTCTGAAGAAAAGCTTAAAATAGAAAAGGAAATCAATACTCATTTACAGTATCTGGCAGTCACTGAACCAAAACATACATGTACACCTACAGCTAAGCAGAAATAACAACATTTATTTAAACCACAAGCTGTTATTCTGCTGCAGGAATGCTGTGTTTCATGTGGAACACTTCACCAGAGACTGTACCACATATTTCTGACCATTTTTAAAAAGCCTCAACAATATCCAGAGCAAATACTTTCAATACCACAGTTATTAACCCCACCAGCCAGGCCAGCTTTGACTCCTTTGATTCCTGGCAAAGAAAGAATGAGAGCTGGTGTGGAGGAGAATGTGCCCAGCAGGAAGCAAACCTCTAATGGGCAGAACCCTTAAATAATGCTTCAAAAGACAAACGTACACCTGTGTGTAAGAATGAGGCAACATTTCCACTATGCAAAATTACAGGCTTCAAAGGAAGGAATAGTGTTTAACAAATCAGCATTCCCCAAACACTGAAAGTGAAATGAAATGTAAACAAAGTGAATCTGCTGATTGCTTGTTTTTTGCCATTCCCCAGCTCTGAGAAATGTGACCAGTAAATAAAGAGAATAAATAATAACAGCAGCTGGCTTTTGTACAACATTCCTTATATGGAAAACCCAAAATGTTTTACAAATGGTGCAACCAGGCTGCTTGCAGGGGTCACACAAGGCAGAGATAAGTGGCACCTCAAGAAATTCTGTGATTCATTACCCCATCCCAAGCAAGGATCAACCCTTCTTCCCACTGCCACATAAACTGAAGCACAGAGGTAAAAAACCCTTTCCTGTGGCAACACAGCATGCCAGAGGCAAGGATGGACACAGCATGAGTAAAAACCTGACTCTAAAGCAGCCAGCAGGAGCTTAACAACTGAGTTAAGATATCACCATGGGTTCCCTGTGCTACATCATGGGACCACAGTGAACCTGGAAAGAAAAAAGTAAATTAAAAAAAAAATCTTTCAGTCCTAATGAATTTGTAGGCATCTAATAATGTCAGAGAGTTGTTCTGTGTATTTTCAGGACAATCTGGGTTGAGATGCTCCTCGCCCCTTGTCTGGAGAGGGACAGAGGATAACTGAATGCTAATTGCTTGAATGTCTTTTTAATGACATGAGATTATGAATGCTGCTCAGAATAGAGATTTTAATGCTCAAAATATTTTCTCAATAAAATTGAGAAAATTAAGAAAAAGCTTAGCCATTAAGTCAGCTAGATGTTATCTTACAGAAATTTAATTACTTACTGCTTCCTTGTCACTCTTCATGCCTTTCACCCAGCAAATTAAACCACCACAGATTTCTGGAATTGATAGTTGGATTTGAAAGCCCACTGAGATAGTTTTGAAAATAAAAGTTAAAAGTATGTTGAAAAATTATAAAAATAAGCTCATCTTGTCTGTTGGTGAATGAACTAACCTGCTGACATCTACAGCAAATTAAACCAAATTCTGTTCTAAAGAAATGCCAATGATTTAGGTCTTATTCCCTCACTCTGCAGGCTTCAAGCTTGAGCAAGGAAGAAAGAAAACATACAGAGCAAGACATTTATCACAGGTCAGACAGACGTCTGAAAAAGATCAGCAATCTTTCTTGCATACCAAATCTATAGTGGTTTGTACATTTTCTCCTTACTTATCTATATACAACACTGGAACAAACGATTACTACCCTGTAACTGCTGAATGTTTGGCTTTAGCCCAGCCATCAGTATTTTGTCCCCTTTTTTTCTTGTTCTTTCTTTTCAACAATTGATGCTTAAACAATTTACTTGTAGCAGGACAGCAGAGAACAACTAATTCATTGCTTAGTAGATTTTATTTAAAATCTTTCTTCAAACATCAAGCTTTCTTCAACCACCACCTGCTCAAGGAATAACTTACTTTCTCTAGCAACTTTCATCTAGAGACTCCAGCCCCAATTTGTATCACTTAATTGGATGACTACACAGAATTGTAGACAAGGAAACAAAAGTACAGAGAAATTTTAAATCTGATTGTGGAGATCACTGGTCATTGTGTCTAATGACTGTCTTGGCCATGTTTAGCCTGTTCTCTGCTCCTCATTGAGTTAATTTTTCTGTTTTCTGACACTAAATTCTCTAGGTCTAGTAAGCTGCCTTTGCTAACACTCAGTATGGGAGGATTCAGAGGCTTCCATCATCAAGTGAGTGCCTGCCAAACAGAAACAAAGATAGTTCCTGGCTGGAAAGCCAGTGTCTGACACAAAAGGTGGGACTCTTGCATGCCAGTGGAAATACTCATGAAGTTTGGTGTGACTCAGGGTCCTGGGACATTGAAAACTGCTACAAAAAGAAAGAATCCCTTCAGACACAGACATACTGTATCTTCCTAAGGGGAACAAACACATTCCAAGCAGACAAAGACCAAGACCAAGATCTATTCCCTCTCCTGCTGATGGGGATATCCCATAGGCTCATGCTTGGAGGTGGGTAAATCTGACTGCAGTTCTGTGGCCCCCAGGACAGTTTCTACCAGCTGTTCCCTTCCTGGCTTCAAAGCCATACCTTGGTACCACTGTCTGGGCAGTGAGTCTGGTCAGCTTGGGAATGCCTTCCTGCCACCACCACTCAGTGACTCCCCTGAGTCTAATTGCTTTAGAAGATGTTTATGGTTGGGCCTAGCCCAAGGCTGGCATTTGGGATTGCTGTACCAGTATTTTTCTTTCAGTTAACGTTAGTGAAACTGTATTGGTCTGCAAGAGGAAATAGATATAGATAGAGTAGATATAATTTTAATGATGTCTAAAAACTTTACTTACCCTGATGTTTGCTAATTTCCTTCCTTCCTGTTATGGATAAGAAGCCATACTGACCCAGCGTCAGAATGTCTGTGCTGTAGAGTGCAGGACAGGGAGGGCTGGGTGTAGTTAAGGACACAGCTGGGGTGGGATGAGGTAAGGGACCTGCCTAAGCATATCTTTAGGAACCTTATAGGCAAGATGCAACACCATCTCCTTGGATACCTGGAATTATCAGCCATTTGCTATCAGGGTTGTGTCACATCTCTTGGATAAGGGACAATAGGAGGTTTCAAACACTGATGGCTTCCATTCAAGTGGGAACACATTAGGACAATGACTCCTGAACCTAGGGAAGGCAGCCTAGCCAAATATGTCTGCAGGGACAGCTCTTAGAACAATGCAATTTCCCTAGAAGAACAAAGAGATCAGATGTTTGCCCTGGCTCAAGAAAGGACCAAGTCACAGCAGTCTGAAAGGAACTTGCAAGGCCAACTCCTCTGCTACAGACATCTAGAAAAAATACCCTCTTCCAGCCAGAACAGCTGTACCAGACAGTTCTTGTAGATGTATTCACAGTGATCTAAAAGAGCTGCTGTGTGTTCCCAAGGGATGATCCAAGAGTGCTAGAGAAATTGAAGCAAGGAACTGTGTGCAGCTTTTTTTTAATTTTCACTAAACCCACGTATTTCTTATAGCAGTGAAGTGCTTTTGCATCTGGAACCCTGCTATGATCACTGAGTTGTCTGCTTCAGCTGTTGTGTCACTACCAACAAATGCTGGTTGAGAGTGTTACCAGTTTGATGAGCTGAAGAAGAGGTCAGTGAAGGATCTGCCCAGGATAAAGACACTTGGAGGGACCAGTAGATCTCCAAATGCTGAGTGACTTGGGCATCCATCGGAGTGATGGCACAAAGCCAGTACTGATCATTACACTTGTATTCCAACTAAAAATAAATGAACTGTTTGTTTTACAGGTGCCAAGTTTGCTTATCCTTCAGTCTCTGGCAGAATAATGAGCAGAAAATGATCTTTACAACACTATCTTTAGACCATTTTTCTTCTTTTCTCCTATTTCTACCTCTGCTCCTTATATTCACTGTGCTGGACAGCATTGTTTCCAATTCATCAGGTGGCACACAGAACCAACACTGATTTTGCTTTTTTTGCTGCTCTCAGGATCAGGATGAAATATTATTGCTTTGAGACTCATAGCAGAGAACTCCAAAAGTCACCTTGTTCCCAGACACTGATGCCACAAAGTTGTACACCTGCGCTCAGAAGCAGATCCTAACAGGGCAATGAGCAAAAGGGACAGTTTAATTACAATTGTTATTCCATTTGCTATTCACCTTTGTCCTTGGGTTCTGTGGAATAAAAAGCAGATTTTGTAGTGTTGGACATTCCTGTGGAGACTGAAAAGAAATTATGCTACTGAAGAAGCCTGTTGGAAGTATCTGCAGAGAGAACCAAAGCTGCTCCCCTGTCTGTCAGAGTTCCTCTTAACACCAAGCTGGTTTGCTAATTTGCCCATCCTCTGGAACCTCATAAGGAATCATAAAAGGATGCCCCCATTCACAGTGAATAAGACAGTCACATGGAGCAAAGATAACAGAGGCATTAAAGAAACGCATACACAGCTGATGAAAAGAAGGGATGCTTTAGAAACTCAACAGCAATACAGCAAGCAAAGCCTGGAATGTTGATTTGACAATGATCATTGTTATTTCCCTCTACAGTGTGTCTGATGGGATCAGAAAAACAGAGGGAGCTGAATTCATCCTATGGCAAACTATGCTGACATAAGTCACTTTGCATCCTACAGATTTGGCTTTAATTTCAAGTTGACCTCATTAGTACAAACAAAGTGTTCTTCAAGAATGACACTTGAAAGAATTAGAAACTGCTTTACGTATTTCTAGAGACTAACACAATACACTGTAATTAAAGACATTATGATCAGTGACTTGATTTCTTTTGCTTTGACTTCACTTTGGCTTATTTATTTATTTATTCATTCACTTTGGAAAGGTCTGAAAGTCAAATTCAATTTTGTCATTTGCTCATGCTGGGAGCTGCGCTGCTCTTCTGGAAATGACATGGAAGTGCTGGTAATGAGATGCAAAAATTATCAAGCAATATTTATAATTTAAGGGCCAGTTCAAGTATAAAAGCAGTTTGTATTTCTGCACCACAGGCACATCTGCAAAGTTTTGGGGAACAGAGAAATCTGTTTTCTCCTTATTAGCTTGGTCTTTCATTACTAACAATTCAGAAAGAATGGCAGGCATTCTTCAAGGAGTAAAAGAAATGTAAAAAGTAAATAGAGAATTGGGTGCTTTTTGTTTGTTTAATTTTGTGTTTTTAAACACGGTCTCAGGTATAGAACTGAAAGACTCTTACAAAGGCATTGTTTACTCGGACAATTGCAACTCTGTTTACTTAAACTGTGGTCACGATGTCTAAAGTGGAGCCAATCCATTCCAGTGAACATTAACAATGGCTCAGGAATGCCCCTGTGACCCACAGGCAGAGAGAACCACAGTGGATCCTGGCAACCCTCTTAGTCCACCTAGAGATCACTCTGTGAGAGACACTCAAGCACCATGCTAACTAGCCAGGTAATGGTTTCTCTTTGGTGACTGAGGAAGCTCAGATTCTTAGATGTCTGGAAATCACATTTTCAAGTGCATCCTCTAGCTTCAAGTGTCTCAAGTGCCCAGCTTAAAGTGACTGATCTAGCAGGAGAGACTCGGGCATCACCCTGTCTGAAGTCAGTGGCAGCTGCAGCTACAAGCACCTTTGAAAAAATTACTCTGAGTCAATAAATCTCACAGGGTTTACTTTAGGTCAAGAAGAGGGGCGAAACGTTTCCCAGAAAAAAAAACCTATTTGTGTTTATCTAGGCACTGACAAGAATGGAGGAAGCATCCAGAAAAGTCTACGGAGATACAGACCACAGAGGAAGAAGGTCACCTCTGAAGTTCCCCAGGCCCTTTAGGGGCCTCAAAGGAAGTGTCTTGACTTCTCCTCCCAACTTTCCTTCCCCTTCCTCATCAGCCTCTATTCTTAGCAGCTTTGTCTGAGAGCTGGGAATAGAACATGATTTCTTAATTCCTCACCTCCTGTTACCTCATGTTTTGTCTCAGAGTGCTCAGGGTGGTGGCAGAGGTTTAAGCCTTGCATGAAGCTGTTAATGTTTACACAATGACTGCTTTCCCATTAAGTAGGGTTTCTCTGGCTACTGGGACATGCTGTAAGCATGAGATCAGTCCTGTTTGGTTCAAATGATTTAATTTCTCCAAACAACATTACACAGTCCTAAAAATGCCATGCCTTGCTTAGATCTTAAGCATTGCATTCAGCAGTGAGTGCTTGGTGCCAAAAAGTTACCCATTTTCATGGTCCACAAATTCCGTGTTGGCACAAAACATGAAAACGACATTGGAACATACTGCTTTTTCTTCCCTGCTGCATTCAGCAAGACCACTTAATTACATTTTAAGATGGAACAGGCTCAACAAGTTGGGCAGCTTGCAGGGCTGCTGGTCGGGGAAGCTGCACCTGCACTGCTGCCAGCAGGCAGCAAGAGAAGACGACACCCAGGCCCCAGCTCTGCTGTTGGGAGTGACTTCTCATGCAAAAAAACAAGTGGAAAACACTGTCTTTCTTCTTCCTTAGTCCCATTACTCCTTACTCCATCTACCCCATCTAATCATTATGACATCTGAGTGCCTTTGTGTGTCAGCTTCCTGTGAAGTAATCACCTAAATCCCCCTCTGAAACAAAGCAGACCCTGCTGAGGAACTCACAATAGGTGCCTTTCACTGGCAGGACAACCTTGGCCTCAGTGGCACTTATAACAAAGCTTCCATATGTGCACCAGTATGGGCTGATCAGTCAGATCAACACCACACAGGATCAGAGCCTGGCTATTTGTGAGCATGAAGAAATAAAGCCTCACAAAATTTCTCCATCTTCCTGAAAAAATAGTTTTTGGTGGGTTTTTGTTTTGGGTTTTTTTTTTCTAAACATGCTAGAGCACATTAATCTGCCACAGACTTTTATCCACATTTATGAGTCTGTTTAAGGAGATAAAAAAGAAGCCACCAGCTCCAAGGGTTGATGTCTGTCAGTTGTCCCCATTTTCAGAGACTGCCTGGCCATTGTCTGCTCTTCAAGCCCAGGCTAGGGCTACTTTTTAATATTTCCTTTGGCAGACATCCTGGGTTTTCCCCCTCCCTGGGGGAGGGATCAAGGGCGATAAGTTCTATTCTGATAGAAGACAAGTCAGTGATAATCTTCGGGCATCTGCAGTGAAGAGGTATTTCTACAGCTCTAGCTGGGATTAGGCACATAATGGATCAATGAAAGATCCCACCATTTGACGGTTATAGCATCATTCATTAGTGTTAAGATTTGAACCTGAATCAACAATTGAGTTAGAAGATTGAAAGAAGTGCTTTCAGTATTTGAAATAAATTGTAACAGGCCTGTAAAAGTCCCCTGAGGTGTCTCTCTTTCTCTCCCTATACATATATACAGAGAGATCAGTTTTGCTGAATGTTTAAAATTAGATGAAAGTTGCTGAGCTTCTATATAGGAAGAAGAAAAAGCAGAGCTTCTTATGTAAAGTGAAAGGGGGAAAATAATGTATTTTTGGTTTGCCTATCAAAGCACTTCAAGAGTATTCTTGATCTCAGGATCCAGGCACTGACTTGTTATTCAGTCACTTACCATCTCTCTCATCTATAACAATTCATGAAGAGCTAATAATAATACACCCCCTCCTTACACACAAACATGCAAACACACACTCAGGAGCTTCTTGTAAATGAGTAACACTGATCCTATCCACTTTTCTTGTCACAAAACTAGGACAAGTTCACTCTTAATTAACTGCTTGGTGCACAAACCACTAAAAAAAAATTAACTACCCAGAGGACTTAGACACCGAGTTTTCACTCTCAGCTCCTTATCGTTTCTGGAACTCATCCAACCACTCCTACTTTGGTAAGAAATTAAGTGTGATAAAAAAAGCAGTTTTCACAACTGGGTGATGAATGTTATGAGTAGTTAATAATTACCATTATAATACAAAACAGGCTGGTTTTACTGTAGAACCTTGATTTCATAGCATTATTTTTCAGTAAAGGCAATCTTCAGGTTGATGCAAAGACTATGTAATGCATCAGTGCCAAAAACTTTCATCCTTGTTTCTGAAAGGCAGCAAGTAGAAGCAGGTACAAAATGCTCTGTAGACCAGGAGATCTTGAACCAGACCTCTGTCCTACAGCCCAGCCTGTGCAATGGAGCCATGGTGGGGTGGCTGCACTGTCCTCCCCTCTGGGGACAGAGTGTTTTGTTTGCCCACCCTCTGTATTACCTGAGTGCTAACCCAGCCCTGTGTTATTCCCATTCTCCTTTAGTTTTGTAGGCATAAACCCCAAGGCCAGCTAACTTGGACCCGTATCCCTCTCTCAGAGCAGTTGCAGGCTGGTTTGGGCAGAGGATCGTGTCTAACCTGTTGGATCATCAGGATAAAGTTTAACTCCCTACAACAGATTGAACAACTTTTTCCTGTGACTGTTTTCTAGCTGTATAAAATCAACACAGCTCTTCCTGTTGGCTTGCAGAAAAAGAAAACAATTAAACAATATGCAGATTTTTATGAAGTAGATACCTACATAACTAGTGGCAGCACAAATACATGCCAAGCCAGCAGATACTGGAAGAAAAAAGATCATAACTATGGGAGCCACAGCAGATCATAATTAGCACAGAAAGCTATTATATAAATTATTTAAATTATGAAAATATTAGAAAAAATTCTCTATCTGATTCTTTGCCTGTGTTTATTACACAGGTCAGTTTTGAAATTGCACTTGCTGGTGAGAGAGCTCCCTGAATCCTTTAATAAGTATAAATAATTTAAAACCAGTCAAAAAGCAATGCAGTCAAACATCCTGCCTGTTGCCCTGCTATAACTATTGAAACTGAACTCAGATGCTTAAGTTTGTTGACACTGAGAAAATCAGAAAGAGTGAACATCCCAAAGCCTGTACTCCTGTCCTCGCTGACTGCCTGTGCTTTTAGTTTGGGAATAGTTGTTTACTACTGATAGGCAGCAGCCACCTGCCAGAGGCACTTGGTAGAATATTGAACTTCCAACCAAGCCAGCTGTGCGTGGAATGACAGTAACTCCACGTTTTATATCTTCAAGGCTGACTTGAGCAAGTAAAGGTTTGAAGAATGCAATCTTTACAGCAGGGACTTTCTCAGTTGAGAGAAAGCTCTCTTAGGGGCTCTATAAAGCTCCATGTACCCAGCCCTGTAATGCCAGTCAAGCTATAAATATTAATTATATTAAGAGAGCCACATTTAGTGATAGTAGAAAGGACATTTGCTTGAAAGTGCTCACCTGGGAGATGCTGCTGGCTTCCAATACCTGCAGAAGAGATACTGCCCATCAGCATTGATGATATGGGGCAGATCCTTGTATGGGATGTTTTGAGGACTCCGCTTTGGTGAACTTTCCTCTGGCATTCTGGAAGAATGACCTGCAAGGTGTTAGAAGAAACAAGACATACTTTAAAAACAGGTGAAGACAAGATAAAAGCTGATGGGCTTAGCAGCCACAGATGCTCAAGAGTCAATCAGTAAGGCAAGCACCACTGATGGGGGGCTGCTTCCAAAACCCCAGCCAAAGAGCCCCCCAAATCACTACTTTAAAACAGAAATGTAGCAAATTTTTTTGTTCAGAAAAGGCTTGCATTTAGAGGTAGAACATTGCGATGGGTAGGGTGGGGGGAGCAAGAAGAAGAGAAGATCAATCCACTATCAGTACTTCATTTACAGCTTTCTATTCCACACTTTTCCCATCTGAGTTTATTTTGCATCATTTTGTGAAACGGATCCTAAAAAGAATATTTTAACTGCAATCAAGAGCAAATTATGCAGCAATCGCTACAGATATGAAAAGACAGCTGCATAAAAGATTCATCTCTGGTGGAACATCTCCAAAGAACAGTGGAGGGTACACAGCAGAGGTATCTGCCACGGTGTCATCATTAAGATCTTCTCTGACATCTCAGACAGGAAGGTGGCGGCGGTGGGGAGCGAAACATTTCCAGGAGAATTTGCCACAAACCTGCTTTCATCCTGTGCAAGGGTTTGCATTCTAGTGAGGAGCCGGCATCGCAAGTCAAACGCAAGCAGATGAGGCTTTTTGCATCTCGCTGCGGAGCCGCGTTCACAGCCCGGCAGCCCCGCGGCTCCCGGCGGGTCCCTCCCGGCTCCTCTCCCCGGCTCGCTCTCTCTTTGAGGAAAGTCGCTTGGGTAATTCACCACTTCTCGTTCATCACTTTTTTTTTTTTTTTTCTTCTCAAACAAATTGCGTGTGCGGGCTGAAGTGGCGGTGGTGGGAGGGGAGGCTGGGAAGGGCTGGGGAGAGGGAGGGCTGGCGGGTGGGAAAGCTGCAGTCCACTTTCCAGAAGCTGCTGCACGTACATCAAAGGCACCTTGAACACATGCAGCTGGAGCAGCTCACAAAGTTCCTGCCGCGGCAGGTTGTTTGCAACTTTACTTCCTTCCTGCCACTTACAGTTCGGAGGCCGCGGCGACGGGGGGAGGCGAGGGAGGGGGAGACCTTTTCTCAAAGCGATCCCCGCTGCGAAGCCATCTCTCGTGTAAGCGCAACTTCCCCAGCCCCGCGCTGCCAGGCGGGGAGCAGGAGGGAGGGGAGAAGGAGGAGGAGAAGGAGGAGGGAGGATCCAAGCGCCGACGCGATGCCAGGTCGCCAGCCCCGCACACGCATCCTCCTGCCGCGGCCGGGCGCGGAGCCGAAGCGCGGTGGCTCCACCGCACGGTGCGCAAGGGCTGCTCCCGGAGAGGAGCGAGACGGCGGCGGAAGGGCGG
>WEIU01006208.1:79121-158484 GCA_013389925.1 Aegithalos caudatus | reverse complement strand
GGCTGGGGGCGGCGGAGACACCCCCGGGGCGGGGGCGGCTGCTCGCGCAGAATCTCAGAGAGAGGACGAGCGGACATCGTGGGGCCGGGCTGCCCCCTGGGCATCCCGCTCCGAGCCGCTCCTGGCGATCCCAACGCCAAACTTCGCTGTTTGCGTTTAATGTGCATCTCTTCAGGCTTTGGAGCCATACCGGGGAGATCGCTCAGATATAGTCCAGAGAAGTGCCCAAGCTTTGCACCCTCATTCAGGGTAAAGGCCATTTATAAACATAGCATATGATTTATACTCACATAAATCATTATATCACTATAGATCATATGCAATGCACGTGCTGCTACTCTGTAATGTGAGATCTATTTGGTGGTATATGATACTTGTTTATAAAAATTGTCACAGCAAGGTTCCCTGAAGCCAAAATAGCTCCCCAGCTTCAAGGCAACCCAATACAGAATTTTGTCATTTAATACTGCTAAGTGCTTAGCATTTATTGAGCACAGATTCATGCCTTTTACATTTCAACAGCTCCTTTCATTTTTACATGCCTACATATGCTTAGAGGTCTCAAGCCTTTCTAAGAAAGCCTTATTTTTAAAGGAGGCGGAATGCTCATCAAGTGCAAATCTGTGAACAAAGGATGAGGAAAGAAATACATGCTAACACTAATAACAATAAATGCAAAACCTCCGAGATGAGCTATATAGAAATGAAATCAAACCCAGATTTTATTTTATTCATCTTTCAGTGTAATTTCTATTAAATGCCTGGGGGGTGTTAGTTATAAATGGCAAAAGCAAAATTACACTGCTGTCGTGTGGAAAAAAAAATAAACAAAACCAACATTTATGGTTGTTTATAATGACTGAGATTAGGTCAGATGGCTCTTAAGCAAAGCCCTGGGAGCTGTACCTGTAGCTGTTCCATTTGCTAGGCCAGTTACTATCTAAGCATGAATGACTGGAATTAAAGAGCTATCACAAGCCAGCTCCAGAGCTGGTAGAAGCAAGGACATATATAATTATTTAAATGATACAGATCAGATAATAACTGGATTAAGAAGAAAAGAAAAAAGGAAAGAAGCCTCTTCCCCTGCTCAGGGTTTATCTGCCAGGAATGCTTTACTGCTTCCCTATAGCCATCCATGAAATCTGATGCCAGGAATAGGCTCCTCTCCTATGGTGGTGCTGGGAATATCAGAGTTCCCTGGGCCACAGAGGGGTGGAGGGAGTTGAGGAAAAAAATCTCTTTTTTAACCTCTGGATAAAAATAGCCTCTCAAGGAAAAAGTTCTTTGCTGGGACACAAGGACGAGATCCTGACTTTGGGAGCCTGTCCTGGTCAGTCCAGATATATGATTCCCTTGAAACCCTGTTGACCTTGGCGTAGCTAAAATTGGAGGCAGCATAACTGTGGTGCAGCCTGCCCTCTCTGCAGGCCCAGATCCTCACCACAGCCCTGGAATGAAGAATCAACCAACAGCTCCTTCTCTTCTCACCAGCTTCCCTAAGACCCCAGGAACCTGAGGACATCTCTTCCTATGGGGAATACACACTTCCCCATCAAAGTGTTAACAACATAAAAATGAATATGAAGCAACTGTTGACTTATTGCCTTATTATTTTGCAGAGTTTTAACTGTGAATGAAAAGCCACCAGAGAAGACTGGATTGGGTCTGCGGACTTCATGTACCTGATACCCAGACTATACACCAGGATTCAGCAGAGCAATTACTGCATACTGGCTCCCTGTGAGAAGTCAAAGGCATGCCTGAGCATGCAGTATTTATGAGACTGTAACATCTTCTCTTGTCTTGGTAGAGTGAAATACATTTCAGAAATAGAGTTTAAGCTAAATCAACTTCTAATAAAAATAGATTCACACTTGGTGAATCTTTACACTAACTCAGCAATTACTCAATCCTTGTAGGAAAAGGATGTTTGGTTTAGCAAAGGCTGAGCCCTACTTTAATTTAAGTGTCTCCACTGACCCCCAAGGTATGCACAGGAGTATAGAGAAAAGGAGTACACTTTCAGATGAAGGAAATTTTAGGAAAAGGATCAATTGCTGGAATGACAGAGTAAATACATGTAATGAAACTTGATATCACAGCAAGTGGAGAAAGAGAAGAGAAGAGAAGAGAAGAGAAGAGAAGAGAAGAGAAGAGAGAGGAAGAGAAGAGAAGAGAAGAGAAGAGAAGAGAAGAGTAGGATGATGGGAGAGAGCACAGCAGGTTGGTGTGTAGTTCTGATAGTTGGGTAAGGGAACNAAAAAAGAGAAAAGAAGAGAAGAGAAGAGAAGAGAAGAGAAGAGAAGAGAAGAGAAGAGAAGAGAAGAGAAGAGAAGAGAAGAGTAGGATGATGGGAGAGAGCACAGCAGGTTGGTGTGTAGTTCTGATAGTTGGGTAAGGGAACAAGGAACCAGGACTTTCTTTGCAGCTAGGCTTTTGTTCCCCAAATGAATTTTTAATGGATCCCATCCTGTTGGCATGCAAAGGTAAATAGACTGTATGAGATCCTAAATTTTAAAGCAGTAGTTTAGTTTGACAAGTAGATTTGGTAGGCTGAGTGTGCTAAACCATTTGGGATTCTGCTCACCAGAACCACAAAGTGAACTTTTGCTGACAAGGAGGAAGAAAAAAATATCAGAGGAGGAGGACAGAATAATAAAATATATTAGGAGTATGTGGTTATGGAAGAATCTGATGCAAAACCAGAAAAATGCTGGAAGTTACAGTAGCCAGGGAGCAGCTGGAGAGAGCAACAGACAGCATAAGCAAGAGAACATGTGGGAAATGATGGGAAATGAAGCATGAAGAGGAAGAATTGATATCAAGTGAAAAACAAAGACGGCAATGCCACTAAAGCTGTCAGTTTAGAGTAATTTGGATTTTCCCTTCTCTGGCTGATTTAAAAAAAAATATTATTAATTCCTGGATGGAGTCTAGCTATTCATCTTTACTTATTTCTGTAATCTGCCTTTGCTTTCCTGTTGGCATTCCTGAAGTATGGGGATGAGGCAGAAGTGGGGGCTGGGATGAACTGTTCTCATTTTCTTGTAAAATATCTATTTTAATGACTTGCAGCCAAAAAAAAGAAGCTTGGTGTCATGCAAATCAGGCTGAGAAAATACTAGAGGAAAATATTGTATTATCAGGTTCTTAACAATTGAACTTAACAGTGTCAGGAAGAATTATAAGATTGTAGCTCAAGATTGTTCTGCAAAATTCTACAGCCTCATGGACCTCCTCACAAATTAGTGTGAAATGGAGAAAGGTTGATGGGTAAGCACAGGCAATACATTAATATCATGGAAATTGTTTGCAGGCTTCCACTGATTTGTTGCCCCTCAGTAACTTCTCCTTCCCCAGTAAGTAGTAATAAAATTAGTAGATTAAGCTACAAGTGGTTTAATACCCCTAAATATAAACTGCAGTAAAATCATAAAGTAATTTTACCATGTAAATAAAAATAATTAGTTGTAAAAATAGTCCTATTTTTTTGTAGGTAAAAATTTGCAAATCATGCTGTCATGAAACATCACAAATCTGTGACTTGCAAACAGTAGGTGTATGAGTGGAGTGATTAGTATCTTGCCTGTGCTCCTTATTTGAGAGGGCAAAAATATATACTTAAATACACAGTAATTGAATATCAGTTTCAGCCTTTTAAACTGAGGTATAGATTACCTATCCTAGATAGATGCTAATTTGAGAACAGCTTGTTCTAAATTACTGAACCCAATATTTTGTTGGGTGCTCAGTTTGGTTTTTTGTTTGGGTTTGTTTTTGTTTTTTTTTTTTATTAAAATCCTCACAAGATGATTAATACCAGATTCTGAGACATTCTTAGCATGAAAAGGGAGGTATCTTCCAAAGGCAGGAAATTCAAAATAAGAGTGGAAATTCTGCTTTTTTCCACAGGAGGTCTGCCCTAGAGCTTTTTTTCCACAGGAGGGAAGTTGATGGAGTTATTTTAGCAGCCTTTTTGCTTGAGAACAGCTCTGCCTTGGGAAGGAATATGTTTTTACAGAGGAGTGGAAGGGCACAGGCCCAGCAGTGTCTCAGCTCAGTTCTGTGTGTGGCCGGCGCTAGAGGGCACAGCCTCAGCTCTGCTGGACCAGGGCTGCCTGTGGCCATTGCAGCCCTACCAAAAAACCCTCAACTGGGCTGCTTTGGCTTGTTTTTATTCATTCTAGCCTTTATCTAGAGGTTTTTCATTAGACATTTGTCCCTTTTTTATCTTTGCAATTTCTAAATAAAAGTTTCCTATAATGGTATATAATTAGTCCAGTTCTCCCTTGGGATTTATTCAAATCACTAGAGTGAACTTCAGTGGTTTACCTGAAGGGAAATCCTGCTCTTGTCAATGTCAGCACAGACAGCTTAAAGAATTCTTTTACAGAATGGCATTTCCTTGAATATGGCCACAGTAATGTTCAAAAAATACCAGTCACCTTGGTTTCTGGGGGCAGAAAACATAATTAAAAGGAAACTGAAGGAGAAGGTCCACACCTTTGAATTTTAATATGCATAGCAATCAGAGTAAGATGACAGTATAAATTTTGTCTAGCAGGAATTATGGTCTAAATTTTGAGGAGTACCTGACCATTTTTTTTTTTTTCTCATTTTTATTCCTAAGGATGACTGCATAATCCACTCTAAAAACCCAGAATTATTGCACCAGGGTTAAATGCTACAGCCAAAAGCCAGCACTGCCCTGCCATGGTTAGAGTGGTGCTTTATTTTGGTAGCTGAACTGGAAGCATTGACTGGAGAAGGGTTGTTATTGTGCTGCCTGCTTTTCTTGCTGCTTTGCAATTGACAAAGCATCATTTATCACGCTTTGCATTCCAATTTTTCTTTGCAAGTTTTCCAGCTCATCATAACATAATTATGTTTCTGTTTCCTTCAGCCAGGGGCCAATACTTTCTTTTGCAACGACAACAGCTGCACTGCACAACCTTGATGAATCCCCATAAGGGTAAAATGAGTCTGTGGTGCTTGTTTCTGCCTTGGCAACCCAAATGTTCAAGCTCTTTTTTGTGACAAACGCTGCTCTAAAATGCACCCAACCCTGATGCTTTCATAGCATTTCTCAAAATTAGGCTTTATATTGTAAATTAGACTTGAAATATTAAACATTCTGTCTGATTTGTAATTTTAAAGGCTTCCTTTGTAGCATTTCTGTTTATGGTGTTTATAGGTTTTAGACTCTGGGATGGAATTTAGAAAGCTGTAGTTACTGATGTGAAATTTGTGTTTTGAATGAAATTGACTTTATGTGTGAAAATAAGCACAATCTGGAGGTCTGGTTTATGTCCCTAAAAAGAATCTTAAGGCAGCTTTCATGGTACAGGTGAATCATTTCCTTGATTACGGTCTCAGTTGCTCCAGCCACACTGTGACATAAAGGTAATTACAGAAACCCCATCTCTGAAGGGTATTAACTTCTAGTGGTGGAAAAAACCACACATTATCTGTTGTGAGATATTTTATTTAACTCTAATGTAGTACTTTGAACCTGAGATTTTAAATACTTCTGAAAGGAAGAATAATTTTTTGTATTTTCATAGTAGAAGCCAGGGCAGAGAAAAGTAGGACTTAATGCTGGAGGCAAGCTGAGGGCAGAATCCATTCTTAATGCTCATGATTTTGTTTACCCAATTATGCCATTACTATCTCCCACCTCATCTCAAAATCTATCCATCAGAGCACTGCATACAGTGGAAGCAGCACCTTTTTCAGCTGCTGAAGACTGTCCAGGGGGTATTGTGGCCTGGACAAAACCTCAGCCTAGACAATTGCATTCCTCAGGGCACCATTTTCCCTACAGTTTTGCTTTCTAGCCTATTGTTCTGGTGTTATTACTCCTGACACCGTCATTTGAAGATTGTTTATATGTAGAAATTACAATAAATCTGTAGATGGAGATAAGAGTTTAACTGATATAATCAGTCCTATCAGCCATATCTGTGTGCTTCATGATCTAAGGATTCTTTGGGATACTGGAGAGTATTTTAGTTTTGTGATGTTTGAGTTCTGTCCACCACACTGGACACTGATGCAAGTGCCTGGAAAGCAGTTAGATATTAGGTGTTGATGGGAACTCTCCCTGCCCAGCCAGGGCGAATTTCTCTCAGTGATTCTGCTCTTGATAAAAAAAAAAAACAGTGGGCTTCTTGTTTCGAAAAGACAATGAACATGTGGCTCATGAGAGGACCTTGCCTTGTGCTCCTTCTTCCTTATAATCCTGAAGGCAAATTCTGGCATATTTCACTCAGATATATTTTAGTTTTTTTCATCTATCATCAGTTTCTTTACTCAGTCCACTCATGTTCAATGTAAGATGTGCATTCTCTTTCTGATTCATGTACAGTAATTACTTCCTAACATCTGCCTAACAGATTCTGTAAGAAAAGTAACTCTTCAAATATTAAAAAAGAAAATTAATGTATGAAATCTTTGAAATCTCTATTACTGGGGTTTGTTATCCACAGCTGACTGGGTTCATTTCCCAGCCAGCAAGCTGGTTCAGCAAAACAGCTGCATTAGTTATTTAACTGGAGGCCTGATCCTGCTGTTGCTCAGATTGGTGCAAAGCAGGAATAGTACCAGAGAAAATAAAAAAATATCCCTAGCATGAAATACAAGATACAGAAAAAATAAAGCATTGTGCTATGGAACAACAAAAGAATTGTAGCAGATACTCTGCCATCCTGGTGTAGGTGCTAGGCAGGATCTGAATGTCTCACAGAAACCTTATCCCAAATACACTGCTACCTCCTGGGAGGGTTCTTTAGCTGTGACAACACCAGGTGACCAACAGAACGAAGGCCCAGTTGTGCTCAGTGTTGTGCCCCAATAGCATGAAATCACTTGTGACCTATTCTGTACTAAGCACCAGACTCGTTACTGTTTGCATCTGGTTCATAATTGTTCCCTCTCAGTTATTTAATTTTCACAGTGTCTGCTACAATTACTTTATACCTTCTAGCACAGGAAAATGCATTCACTGGTTTTTCTCCTAGGCTGAATTAATGCATGTGGTAATTGACCCAGGGGTACACGGAAAGGAGAAGGCAAATGAGAAGCATTGCAGTGAAAAATGGGACAAAGCATCCCAAAGCATGTCCTATATAAGATGGCAATGCTTCTTGGACAATCTCAGGACACAAAGGGATGGTTACCAGAGCCTCCTATGGTTTAGAGATGTGTCTTCATGCCCCAGTGCCATCAACACCTGTCATTCAATCTTATTGTAAATTAGTAGCATGTACTGTTAATAACATCAAAAGTTACAGTATCTGAGGGTTCACACCCCAAACCTCATCCTGTTTCCTCCAACACAAGTGATCCTTTGTACCCTGGCTACAGTTGCTGACTCTCCTGTAGCAGAGGTGTCTGTGGTTTTGTTTGTGCTGTGGAGTCGGTGGCATCTGCAGCTGCTGTGGACTCCTAATGTCAGTTCATATTCCTGTTGCAGACCTATTGGAGGGGATTCCTGAACTCTGGCAGGTGGGAACCTTCCAGCTCAGTACTATGCTCTGACACCAGCACATGTATATTTTCACTTGCTGACTTTTTCAAGTACATTACTGAACTTTCACTGGAGTTACAGTGAGATTTTAAATGGAAACTAAGGTTTGAAGTTGCTGCACTTTCAGATACAAGAGGCAGAACAGCCCCTGGATGGAGATACCTACATAAAGCTCCATCATTCCTAGACCTTGGGAGGTGTGAGGAAGAGGACAGCAGATTGGAGGCTGCAACATTCAGCTCCTAAGCTGGAGAGTCTCTCTTTCCTTCCTGTGCCATGAAATGTGTACAAGAAGCACTGGCCAACACGTGAAGCCTCAGCCCCATCCTGAGACCTCTGCCTAGTACCCCAGCACTTGCCGGGATGGGATTACAGCAGCAGCTATGCTTTGGTTTAAAACAAGGATAAATTCCTAGCCTTTAGTTTTGTGGGGCTCAGCCTGAAATGAGACAGGGTTGAGACCAATCCAGTGATGTCTGTTGGAGCCCAAAGCCTCCTCTGCAGCCTGCCAGACACGTTCCCCAGACTGCACCCGGCAGTGCAGATCTCTGCTGTGGCTCATCTGCCTCCTCCTCTGTGCCCAGTTTCAAATCTCTTCAGCAATATGTTCTGTAACAATTAAAGATTTCTGGGGCAACTCCATTAAGATCAGAAAGATATCCTTCTGCTTTGAAATATGTGAGCATGAATGATTCATTCAGTACAGCACCCCTTGGCCATTCTTCTCTATCTGATGATCAAATATATTTTTAATTATCAATCAATCTGATGGGTTTTTTTTCACTAGACAATATCCAACTGTATTGTAAGAGCCATTTGGATTGAGGCAGAGAATTTGGCAGCAAGATAGGGAACATTTGGGCTTTCAACACTTAGGAACATATGGAAAGAGGTTTGGAAGATTGCCACATGGGATGTAGCTTGGAAGATGCTACATTTCTTCATCCCTTTTTTTTTTTTTTTTTTCTGAACAGAAATAGAAGAAATTTTACTTTTTTTGAAGGATCCTAATTCCTGTTTATTTTCTGTGCTGCTCTAGGACAAACCACTATGGTCAGCTGCAAGGTTTGAGCAAAATCAGCTGCATGTTTATGGGTAACTGTAGGTGGGCAATTAAAAGAGTGGAGATATTTCAGATCTTTCCAAGTTTTTACCTCCTAATTCATGAGAACCCTCAGAGATGAACTCACAAAGCTGCAGCCTGGTGACTCAGGTCATGGGGTGAAGGAGGATATCTGGTGCTCAGCCTGTCAGGATGTGCACCATTTACTGAGGGCAGTGAGGGCAAGGTCCTGCTGGTGGTCCTTCCCTCATGCTCCTGTTGTGGCCATCTATCTCCCAGTTACCTGGACACCCAGAGTAGGACAGACAGGCCAGGCTGTCTGTGTGTCTCTGGTACACAGTTTCAGCTTGTGCTTGGAGCTTCTGCACTACATTACAAATCCCAGTCACCTTTGGGGCAACATGGGAATGGGAGAGAGGAATCTCCTCCAGCTCAGCAATCACGACTGGACATGTATGAACCAACATCACCTTCATGCCACTTTAGGGACAAATCTCTGCCTTTCTGAATAAAACCTGGAAAAAATCATGTGAGCTTCAAGTATATTTTTAGCCTTATATACAGAGGCTGCACATTTCTGAGCCAGCTAAAATTTGATTCAGAATGTTTTAATATTTTACCTCTTCTCAAAGAGCATACCTTGATGGACATTAGTTATTCCTGTTTTCTGTGGCCATAATAACCCCAAGTTCTGTTGTTCTGAGGATGCACTTCCCTCACTGAGTTTCAGTTTTGGTGCCCATTTGGAAATCTTTTGACTCTAACACAGTTACATACATAATTTTCTTAGAGAGATTAAGGAGCATTAAAACTAATGTACAGACCAAACTTTCTAAGATCCCCATCCAGTTACATGCTTCTTTGCATCTCCAGCACCATCTCTACTGATCTAAAAGGAGAAAAAGGACTCTCCTATCAGCCTGTTCCTGCTGTCTGATTAACTGGCAGCTATCACAGCTCTTCTTTTGCTCTGTTACAGTTTCATTTCCAGAGGAAAATCCCTGATGGATATTGAGCCTCTGGATTGTGGCACCACTGCAAATTAAATGAGGTTTCTGTTTATACCAAAGGGCCCGCAGTACCTCCTTAATCAGGCTGTCTGTTCTTTGGAGATCAGCAGATATTTTGCCTAAAAGCACCCAGCAGTGCAGTGTAACTCAGTAATAACTGTTTATTGGGGCTCAGGAGGGAAACCCCAGAAGAAAACTGTAGGTGCACTTAGAAGCACTGGTGAGTGGTTGACTTTGAGGGGTTTCTTTTGCCTTTTGTTTTAAGATTGCCTGAACCTGATGGAGGCTCTTTCATTTAAAAGACAGAAAGACCTACAAATTAAGCAACATCTAGCTCCTAATGTGTGAAACTGCAATTTGCATACATCATGGCAGCTGCTGAGTTGGTCCTTATTACCTCTGCTGGAGTGTTAATTTAACCACAACTTTCTCATTTATTTAAATGGAAAAGCAGCGGGTTTCTGGCATGCCACATTATCTGTCAGGCAACCAGGGAATCAGCTGACAGAGCCAGAAAGAGATTTCAATTCAGAGGGGCTGCAGGGTGCTGCCTCCCAGACTTGTGGTCACAAACAAGCTCCAGATTGCCCTTGGCCTGCTCTAAAGGTCAAAACTAACCCCAAGAAAAAAACCCCAGATCAATATTGTATCTGGACTGTTGTAAGAGAATAGACAATAAAATTAAACTTGAAATCTCTGTATTTCTGATTTTTGTCCCTAGGTTCCCAAACTAGCACTGTTTATACGGATATGATAACCAAAACATCATTACTGGTTCTCACAACAAATGGTTCGTAGAACAACCAATGTAAAATGGTCCAGACCCACCCTGAGGGCTGCAGGCACTTGGGCTTTCTGCCCAACTAGGAGATGCCAGAGCTGCCCACACAGGACCTGCTGGGAGCAGGGAGCAGCTGTGTCATGAATGGTGCCGGAGCCATCGGCCGCTGCCTTGGCTGAGCCTGGAGGCACCTCCACACTCAGCTGTTCAGAGATGAATTAACACACCAGAACTACTCATGTGGGAAGTAAGGCAAACATGAGGTACCAGTTGCCAAACCAGAGGCTCCCTCACTCTCCAGGAAGAGAGGGTGAGGAGCCCTGAGAAACTGCTGAGATGGGAGATGAGAAGAGCAGTGGCCCTGCTGGGGAGTCACCCATGGGCATAGAGTCACCAAGCATGAGGATGTCCTCTCCCAAGCCATGATGATGTGCCACCATTTAAGAACACAACTGTGTATTTTTCAGAGGAGAATGAGGTTCTGCTCTGAACCATGGCAAGAGTGATAGAGGAGATGAGGTCAGCTCAGAACCTCGGTTGCGATGTTTCAGTGGCAGAAAAGAAAAAAAATTCCTGATGCCCACCAGAGTTTAACTGAGCTGATGTAGATCTCCTCTAAAGTTCAGCTAGAACTGACTGTGACTCATGGTCCTGCTCATGGCAAACCAGAGCAAAGCTTCACCCATGGACACTTTGTGTGCACCCACCCACCAGAACAGGCATCCTGCTTTTGGGTGAAGTGTGAATGTTGTGTAGCTGTTCTCAAAGTCTGGACTGCAGTAAACACACAACAAACACAAACTGGTCAGACTTTCTCCTTAGAAAAGGGCTATCTTTACAATAAGTGAATCACTAAGAGTTGAGAGTTAGAAAGGAATATCTTTGCTCATGCAGCACCAGCATGTCCTGTACGACTGATGTCATGCAGGCACTGTTCTAAAACATTAAATTCAACATATATTTCCTAAACACTGATATATTTGCATTAAACGTGCCTTTTCTCCCTCTGATGCCTACTCCTTCTCCTTGTTTTAAAATACACTGTGCTAAAAGATCACACATTTGTTGAATTATCACAGATACTCTTCCCTTTGGTATTAGCTTAACAAAGTTCAGGAAAAACTTGTCTTCGCCCACAGCTCAGCCATTCATTTTTATAATAAAAATCACCATGACAACAGATAATGATATCAGAATGAAAGGATTATGACTTAATTACATGAAGAAGGTGAAACCAGGCTTGGAATAAAGCAGAAAAAGCTCATAATTCCAGCAAAAATATGTGGGGCACACACTCCATTTGTGACATCATGAAGTGCTGCTGAGAGCTGCCCAGGGGTTCCCCCACTGCATGACAGGGTGTCCCAGTTAATTCAGGGAAATGCAAGAGAAATATTCATAATTTTATGAGCAATAAAGAGAAATTTGCCTTAAAAGTGCTACTGTTTTTTTTTTTAAACAGGCTCATTACAGAAATTATCAGAGGAAATGCACCCATAAAGGAAACATGACTATTATTGTGGTAGTGGACTGGTTCATATAAATAAAATTAACTACATAAATTCTCCATTGTTAACCAGCACCATGCTATAAATTGTTCCAAGTTAGAGGAGAACAGGGAAATTTATGGGATATGGTCCATTTTTATCACAGCTGTGGCATTTCATCAGCACACTGTTCTATCTTGGTTTCTGTGAGAGCTGTGGTATCAGATTGGGTATTTTTATTTCTAAGATAAATCTGAACTTTTAATAAGAACAGTCTGTGAATTTAGACAATATATATCTTTGTTATCTGGTCTATCGAATTCTCCGACAAGAATAAACTTTAATTACTGGGATTTTTTTTCCTAGTTTTGTTCACAAATGCTATGAAATATGCTTTTAAAATTATGTACTTTAATTTTCCTTCTAAACCCAACAAACTGCTATTAGCAGTTGAACATTTCTGCACACTTCCTCTATGGATTTTAGAAAAACTGTGTAATTAAAATCATCAGACTAAATATCTAGATAAGGAAATACATTTCATTTTCATTTTCTCAGAAGATACTATAATCAATCAACCAATTAGCATAGTGAATAAATAAATTAATGCCATTTAAAAAAGAACATTCTGAAAACCCCTTAATGTCTTTCTCAACTAAAAGTATTGGCTCAACATTAATCAATTTTATAACCCTACATTCTGCTTAATCTTTTTTCCATCCTTGCTTAAACATACCGAAATAAAAATAGTGTATTATGGCCATCTCTGTTCCTCTTTAATTTTCAGTGATGTACAAGGTGTACATCAGAGCAGCCCCACTATTCTGGACCAATTTAGTGGGTCTGTTTCTGATCTACACCAGCACAAACAAGAAGATAGCCATAAAATATACAGATAACACTTCAATTCGGTCAGCAATCCTTTTGTGTACAGCTTCAGCTCTTGGTGATCTTGCAGAAAGGCAGGAGGATCAGTTTGGGAAAATTTCTATCAGCTATGGAGACAGTGGCCTTGGTTTTGGAAATTACTTAGATAGGATCAGCAAGCATCATCATCTGCTGTGGTTGGGTAGCCATGCCTCAGAGGCAGGTGGGTGTTCCTGTGCTGAAACTGCTCCAGCCACCCAGGAACAGCTGCCACCCAGAGATATGCCTGGTTCTGTGCAAGGTCTGTGGGGGACACAGTTCCTGAAGTGGCCACCAACACCAACTGTGGCTGCACCACCCCAAAGGAGGGTCTGAAGCTCCCTAGCACAGTGCCTGGCAGGCAGCAGGGCAGGCTGCACGTGGACGGGGTAAGGAGAACGGCTGCGTCCTAATGTGCCCCTGTGGCTGACATTAGAGCAGCTCCTCATCCCAGCCAGGAGCCCAGTGCAAGGCTATTTATAGCCCTGGCACCTCACTGTTACCAGGAGCCCTGTGCTGCTCTGTGAGAGCTCTGCTTCCCTCTCCCATGCGCTCTCACAGGCCCTTGCCGCTCCCAGCATCGGAAAGGTACATGTAAATCCCATCCCCACTTGGAACAGGAAAGGGAAGGGTGTTTGGTGTTGGGACAAAGGGGAAATGTGGAATCACCAGGGTCAGACTTGCTTTGGGTTGCTGGGGTGCATGAGAAACTTGTGGGCAGGGATACCTGAATGTCTTGGGGAACCCTTAAAGGTACTACAGAGGAGCATAGACACAGGGCCAGCTGCAAGGCAGCAACAGGGGGAGGAGGCTGCAGGACACACTGTTGGTGCCAAAACTGAGCCCTCTCCATTCTTTACAGTGCCTGCTGTCCAGTTCATGAAGGGATTGTAAGAGATTCATGACAATGTTAAGACAAAGTTAGGAACCATTGGCCAACATCAAACTTGGGTCTGTTTGCAGCTATACTGGGCTTGTTAGCAGTGTGAAAATAGGGTCAGCCTGTGAAGGCAGAAATTTCAGTGCCTGAGGTCTGTGCCCGGTGTACAGACCTGCAAACATCTGGCATTGATTCCAGATAGGAAGCTTAGAGAAACTCTTGCCTCTTCATCAGGGTATCTATATGTGCCTGGGACTGATCCCTGCCAAAGGGATGAACATTTTCAATATGAGGATTCAGTGGGGACTGAAGATTTAGGAGATATCAAATGTGGGTGTCAGTGCAGGGGCCACTTTGGACGTGGTGGTGTGTTGCTGTCATGGCTTGCTCTGAATTTTCCTTTCTGTGAATATGGACATACCCACATGTTTGCTTGGTAGTGATTGAAATTGGAACTGGAGAAATTCAGTGGTAAGTTTGGATTCCAACAGTAACAAATGGAATCCTGACATCGAGTTATGAAGGTTTACAATTTGCACTTTTTTCTAACCTCACTGCTGAATGACAGGATTATTAAAGTTTTTACATACTAGCATTTGCTCACCTGAGGGATGCATGCTCCAGAGTTACGTAAATATTACCAACTAGAGTTCACAATCTTATGTAAAAATGCAAAGAGAGCCTAGTTTCTTTTAACTGTGATACAATTATAATACATCCTGTTTACTTTATATGATATAACTGTTCCAGAAAGTGAGCCTTTCCTATATTAGCCAGTATATTTAGAGAAATGCAAAGAGAGAAACCCCTTAGGCCCTTGTCAGGCTGCTTAAAGAGCTACTGAAATGCATTTTAGAAATACATTTTCCTTCTGCTGGCATCTGTCATTGTAAAAACTTGTGCATCCTCGTTCCGTGTAAATGAGCACTTCACCATTTCTGTTAGGTTTTATATGCAAGAAAAATGATCTGCATATGTGAACTGTAAAAGAAATGGGCTTGGTATGTATATCTTTAGCTTCTATTCTTCTCATACAATTAATGCACATGATTGGCTCAGACTGGGGTTTGTTCCTAGGCATTTGTTTGTTAACAGAGCCACATCAATTTTCTTCTTGAATTGTGGGATTCTTTTCACCGACTTTGCTGAGCTTTGAACCAGATTAAGTCAGGTGAAGGCACATTCGAAAAGATGGCCTATAAGGTCTTTCATTTCCAGCTGCTTTGATTTTTTTCATGAATCTATAACAGTTTAAAGAAAAAAAAAAAAGCCTGGTATTTGCTGAGATAAGATCAATATTAATCCAATCCCACATCTAGGCCCCTGTCTTGGCAGTAAACGGAGCTCAGACTGTCAAATCTTCCCAGAATCATAAACTACCCAAAGGCTTTGAAAACTGATCAAAGCATCTTCAGGTCTCCAATGGTCAATCATGCTCCCAAACATGGGTTTTGAAGCTTTGCAAACGGCCTAAAAAAATCTCCCTGGTAGGTACCAAGTTTCTCCTAGCTCAGAGAACCTTGTTGAGTCCCATTTTATTTTTATTTTAAATTAAGAGCAATGCAATGAGAAGGAGAATGAAGCCTCTGCAGAAAGGCCAGGTTGTGTCTGTTGCAGTCTGAGTGGAAATGAATGCAGGCTGTGCTGGAGTGGGATGCTTGGAGCAGGAGGGATGCAGGGGATGCACACAGCTGCCACAGCTGCCTACATCTACAGGAGCAGCTTGTAGGTCAGCAGCCTGTCTCCCTGCACTGACAGCCTCCTTTTGCACTACTTGAAGACTGTAACAAGCTAAGAAAGTTCCCATGAGCCTGCCTAGCAGCACATCCCTGCAAGAACAGGCCTATGCTTGGATACAGTGAGACCTCAGAGTGCCTTGACTCAGGCTTCTCAGTAACAGAAACAAGGTGCTACAGGGATGGAGGGAGAAAAATTATTAAAATTTCTCTCAGAATGATTATTAGACTTTATCTCATATGGGCCAATGACATAATTTGATTTGTAGTCTTAGTAGTTTCAAAACTTCAAAATTCCTCCTTTTCTGCCAGGAATAAATCAGTACAGATCACCTGAACTGTACCTGCTATGGGGCTGATCCTGGAGAATGAGAGGGCTGAGCAAGGAGGGCTCTTTCTATGACTTTAATAGCAGGTGATCTCATCATCTGGCAAATCTTTCAGAATTCCCTAAGCTACTTAAGGCTAAAGTAGTTATGTAGTATCACCTTTAAAAATGATGCAGACACTTCAGTTCCTACATTACGCAGTGAGCTGAAGCAGGAGCTGGGCTTTTAACTTAATTAGATGCCTTTGAAAGCCTGAAAATCCTAATTCTCTAAGTAACTGGCAACTGACTAAATATGGAAAACTTCCAGAAAGGTACTCTGGCTGCTGGTAGCTACAGTGAGACTTGAAATGCATCCATGCACTAAATGTATAATTGCTACAGAGAACCATCTTTTAGTCACACTTACCTGCATGCCCATATAAACATAAATTTCCTAAAAAGCATTGGTTGTTTTCTCATTTAATGTTCTGCCACAAGTTTGTATATTTTATCTGGACAGAATGTATGAAATTAATTCAAGAAATCATATCTGAGTCAAAGCAAGAAAGCAAATATTCCCTGAAACTATGACCTTTTCAACACAGCTCTAAAGCCACAGACTAGAGATGCTTACCAGTCTGACCACCAATAACTATCATTTGAATCTGCTTTTTCAACCAATTGGGCACCTAATTGATGCTGGTTTAGTCTGTGGATTTCATCACAATTTGTCACATATGACCATATCATAGTCTTAAAACAAAGTATCCAATTTATCCCCTATTATCCCTGAAAAGAATGAAGAAAATTAGATTGGATTGACACAATTTGTTCTTGATAAATAGGTGCCATAACTGCTTTCATCACCTTGTTACCCTCTAAATCCTTTTAATTCAATCACATAATAATTTCTAATGGCCTCTTTCCAGGTGTCAGAATTAAGAGAATGATTCCTATTATCCTATAGATAATGGAACATCTATAATTCATTGGAAGCTTCCTTTATAAATAATATTATACCTTTTCCTTGGATCCAGATTAGGATTATTATTTGCTTTTTTTGAGCACTGTGGGATCTTTTGCACAGTTTAAAATCTTGATCTTAAATGCCAGCACAGCCTTCATAATTGAACTCTGAGAATATAACATTATTATCATCTGGGTGCTGATTTCTGCCTCACTGTGGCTGTCAGCCAAATGTCATAATGCATACAATTAACAGATTTGCTTCTCAGCTTACTGATAACAAAGGAAGCACAAATAATTCATAGGCAGAGGCACTGGTTCTTTGATGTGATTGAACTCTGGTCTTTTCAGCACCTGAAGGGAGGCCGCCTGAAGGCAGGGCAGCCTCATTAAGGCAAAGAAAAAGAAAAAAAAAAAAAGCAGAGGGGGAAGAGGAGGATGCAGGAGGTGCCCCCCACGCTGGGTGCTGTGACCTCTGCTGAGCCAGGTCCTGTAGCTCCCACCCTCCCACCAAGACACGGAAATAGGAGATTCCTCGGGAAAAGACAAAAAAAAATCTATGTCTCAGACAAAAAAATACAGACAAAATAATGTCTCTAATTACAGGGTAGCTTTTTTTTTCCCCCAGAGGTTGGGGGAAATTCCTGACGAGCTACTTCCATCTGGTTTACAGTCCCTTTGCGCTGGGGCAGTTCAAAGAGCCTGCAGTGTAACTGAGAATTGAGGACAATATTTATTTATAGTTTGATAGCCTCATAAAAGCTGGAGAGCTGAGCTCACAGCAGTGTGCTTATTTATGTTTTAAACTGCTCATGCAGCACGCTACTGCCTCGCAAAGTGTATGCTGGAGCTCCTGCATACCATTATATGGCTCTTCATAAGGTTCATGGCACAAAGGCAAAAAAGAAAAGGTGAAATTAGACTAACTAAATGCTTGATATAAAAATTAAAGTAGCAGAGAGAGCTGGAGAATAATTAATAGCCCAGTTCTCAAATAAAATAATATCCAATGAAGGTTTGCACCTGAATCCACTTTTCACAGTAGAAGAAAAAAGTATCCGAAAATTCTGAGTAAGGCATTAACTCTGATTTCAGCTCCTGGTGACATTATAAAGGAGTTGAACCTTGCTCTGGAAGTTTTATAATGACAACCCAGCCTCTGACACAGATTCAGAGCAGTGTCTTGCTGCAAATTATATTTGTATCCCACTTATCCTCTCTTTTACTATCAACGTACCATCTTTTTCCCCCTGTAACCCAGAGGGAAAGCAAAGCAGCACTGTTTCATCATTACCCTTTATTAGTCTTTCCAGTGATATAAAGGAGAATATTAATATCCTTCCAATGACCTCACCTAAACACTGCTAAAAGCCAGGAGCAAAGTGACAAGTTTGCAGCTAAAGCACAGGGATGATTTTCTGCAGTTAATGAAAGGATTTCACCCCTGGGTTTTAATCCTGTTTTCCTTTTAACCTTTTAGCTTCAGTTTCCTCAGCTGTAGAATGGAGAAAGGAGATTCACATGCAAGTCAACAGCACAATTTTGTTGAGTACAGTTCAGTCAGGAGCTGGCTGTGCTGTCAAAGCACAGAGATAAAAAGGTGTGTTCTGACAAGGAAAAGTGACATTTGTCTTCTTGCAGGTGTGAGGTAACCACACTCTTCCTACAGCTCTGCCTGGGGAAGCAGCGTTGCTCTGCAGAGCTTAATGAGGTGGGTGAAGAGAGGTTGGAGGGTTGGATCCTGCCTGGAAGGTGCAGGCTCTTTGCACAGGATGAGGTGATGCTGGTTGGGTATGGACCAGGTCCAGAAGGGGCCACCCCATCTCCTGCTCCCAGTGGCAGCTCCTGGGGAGGGTGCCCAGAGCAGAGCCAGCAGCTTTGAGGTGGCAGAGGAGAACACCTGCCCTGGGTGCAGATGGGCACTGCCCTCCATTGTCTGGGCAGTGGGTGTGAGATCAGATTATTGCCTAACAGATTATTACCCCAGGTAGCACATAGATGGCATGAGCTATGTTTTGCCTCAACGTTGCCATTGCTGATGAAAGAGCAGAGGAGATGGCTGTCAGGGTGTTGTGCCAGATGTGCTGATCACTGGTATAAACACTTTAAAATTCACAAATCTAAGGAACAGTGTAATCACTGACAAAGTATTGCTTTTACAGTGAAAGAAAACTTAAAGGTGATCAACAAAGGAAATGAAATCATAACTCAGTTCTACACACAGCTTCTTCCTGATCTGTACAAAAGTCTGGGGGAAATGACGGTGATTAATTATCTCTCTTGTTCTTTACATTAAAGATACACATTTTGACCATTATAGAAAAGCTGGGGGATGCATGAAGTTCTGACATCATAAAAGAGAAAGGAAAGAAGATGATCATTTTGGAGGAAAAGTCATGATTAGTCAGATTGTGAAACAGGATTGGGGCTTGTTGGTGCTTACTAACATTTTCATACAGCTGGATATGAACAACCTGGTTCAAGACACTACAGATCATCTTTAAGACATCTGTGCTTATGGTCTTTGAGACAGCAAGCACAATTTCTGAGATATAGGGAGGTTCCTTTATCAAAATACAGTGAAGATCAAATATTACAAAGTGATAAAATAGCACAAGGGAAAAATAATAAACTGTCTAATTATCATGTAGGATAAAAACAAGAACATTTCCTATCTCTTGAAAGGCTTCTACTGACTGTAAAGACTGCTCCAGAGGCAGTCGATACAGTATTAAGACCCATGTTTTCTCAAATGCAGTATTTAATTTCAAAGGAGACAAAAAAAAAATCAAGATTTTAAAATACCATCTCATTTTTTTGTACTAAACTTACTGTTTTGATTGAATTTGAAAAGTATCATAAGAAGAGCTCAGAGCTTGGCTCACATCCAGATGTTAATGTTTAGTCTTACAAATCCATTTTTAAAATCTGGTAATAACCCAGTTTCATTTCTTAGATTTGTTGCTTCTGGTTCCATATTTGGAATATGGAAAGAAATTATCAAATTAAGGAAATGCCAATCTTCAGGCATGCTTGGCTTTCAAATTAGCACTCAAACTGAGGAATCTACCTAGCTTGTAGAATGATGACTAATTCCAAAAACAACTGAACAGCTAAAAGAGTAGGCTTGAGTTTGGTGATATAGCTGTAGATTTCCTTTCCACCTGGGAAATAACTGTAATATTTTTAAAGACCTATCTTTCTAAATCTGTAGAAAAATCTGTTTGCAAAAAGACCTTTAGATGAAATTTCAAAGAATTTCATATACTCATTTTTTATATTGATACATGTTTCTTTAAAGAAACTAAGACTTCTCTTTGTGCTGCCAGGATTTGAGAAAACCAATTCAATCTGTGATACAAGCCCTTCATCCTGCAAATATTTAAGCTGCTGTGGAATGTTACTCATTTCAACAGTCTCATTAAGCACTTTGTAGCATGTTTACCATGTGTTTCAAACATGGTTAAAACCACAGCTTTAGGACTCATTTGTGTACTGGTGAATCATGACATGAGTCTTTAATGCATTTCTAAACCAGAACTGTCTCATTACCATAGTACTGCCAAAAACTGTGATAAGGACTGGTATCCCTCAAGTGATGGTAAATGTCATTCTCCCACTGAAAGTCTATACCTGTGTCTCACATTCTGCAGAAAGACAGAGATTCACTGAAGGATCTGCCTTCAAAATAAACCCCAAAACCTCCAAAAGCTAAACCAAGAACCAAACAGAAATTAGACCATGAATTTCCTTTCCCCCCCTCATAAATAAAACTGAAGGGAGTATGTTAATAATTACAATTTAATTCAAAATGTCCATTGAATTTACAGTGAGTGGAACCAAAACTGTGACTCGGCAGCACATAAACATCCTGCTGAGAAGAAGGAGGACAGCTTGAAGGCTGGCCTCTATTTACTGATCCTTTACTTATTCCAAAGAAAACCAGTAGCAACTCTGTAGAAACCAGTGACCTATGTTTTGGTGTGAGAGAGAAAATAATGTGGTCAAATTGCTTCCTTCCACTTCATTGCCAGTCTTTGTGGATAAAAGCTGCCTCTACCCACAACACTGTGTTGACTCTCTCAATTCAATTTTTATAGGTTCTGTATCAGGATCATGGTAAAAGAGTGAGAAGGCAGTTGAAAAAGGCTGCTTTGAAGGGATGTCTGTAACTGCCTTTAAATAATCACAGAATCTGGGGATAGGTGTTGAATACTGCAGGTCATTGGAAGTGTTGATTTTTCTTCTATTTTGTCTTGGAGGCCTTGAACCTGAGACCTCACCATAATTTTGCACAATTTTTATTAATTTTTCATATAACATCATAGAGATGATTAACTTTAGATAATTACAGCAATATCCATTTGTTTGTTCTTATTGGACAAAACTATGCTTCTATCTCTAGAAACATTCCCAATGAAGACCTTGAGTTCTGAGGACATTTAAAGAGAGGAAGTTTGGATATCAACCATGAATTGCAAGGCCGAGGAGAAGAGAAAGCAGCGCCATAGCTTGACTTTACTGGAGCAAGTAAAGAGAATGAAAGAATCAACAGAGATAATCGACGTGGTGCTGATCGCAGAAGGCGAGAAATTCCCGTGCCATAAGGTGGTGCTGGCTGCCTTCAGCGCCTATTTCAAAGCCATGTTCACGTGCGGCTTGGCGGAGTGCGGGCAGAGGGAGGTGGAGCTGCACGAAATCTCTGCCGAGAGCGTGTCGGTGATCCTGCACTACATGTACAGCGCAGACCTGCGCCTCACCAACCTCAACGTGCAGAATGTCGCCCTGGCTGCCTACTTCATGCAGATGGAAGAGGTCTGCAACATGTGTCAGAAGTACATGATGGAACACATGGATGCTTCCAACTGCCTGGGCATCTACTACTTTGCGAACCACATTGGGGCAGAAGATTTATGTGACCAAGCGAGGAAATACATGTATCAGCATTTTGCTGAGGTGAGCTTGCAGGAGGAAATACTAGAGATTGAATTCCAGCAGCTGATGACTCTCATCAAGTCTGATGATCTGAATATTTCCAGGGAGGAGAGCATTCTGGACCTCGTCATTAGATGGGTCAAGCACAGCAGAGCGTCACGTTCAGAACACCTTGTTGAGCTCCTCAAGCAAGTGAGGCTGGTACTTGTCAGCCCCTCTTTTCTTGTGGAAGCCCGGAAAAGGAACACGATTATTCTGTGCAACTCAGAATGCAATGACATGTTCGAGGAAGCACTGAAAACCATCCAGCTGTCCAGCCACCCTTCCCTGAGCCTGCGATACGGCATGGAGACAACGGATCTCCTGCTCTGCATCGGCAACAACTCCCTGGGCATCAGGTCCAGGCACGGCAGCTATGCAGATGCCAGCTTTTGTTACGCTCCAGCAACAAGAAAAACTTACTTCATTTCCTCCCCAAAGTATGGAGAGGGCTTAGGATGTGTTTGCACTGGTGTTGTCACTGAGAAAAATGATATCATTGTGGCAGGCGAGGCAAGTGCCGTCAAAATGTCTAGACAAAGGACCAGGAACATTGAAATTTATAGGTGTGTACCCTCTGTCAGAAATCCCCTAATTATTTAAAATTTTAAATCTAAATAATGTCCCTGGGGACAAAAAAGAAAAAAGATCATTGCCCAAAGCATTTTTTACTTGATTTTTTTTCTTACAGATTTTGGCTACTTTAATCAATTTTTCACAACTTATTTTCATAGGTCTGAGTTATATACATACAACTAAATCTTGATGCCTCTTCTCCTGAAAGAATGAGAAGTTACTTTTGTAGTATCTCTGAGTAAATGAGCTCAATTAGATCAATGCAGGTAGATTTTATATTCTCCTTGCCCAAATAGCAGTGTATTTTCCTTGGGTACTTCTTTTCTAGGTCATTAGCAGGGGGAAATGAGCCAAGTGAATGATCCAATGAGCCCAGTAACGCAGAGAAAACATGCTTCTCTGTTGACATTGATGGTAGTGCTTCACAGATTAAAGATAATGATTGATAGCTCAAAAACCTCATTCTGTTTTTACTCATATCTTTTTCAGATGCACACATTTTGAAGAAAACCAGACATTTCCTGGGTTAAAGATAAAATTTTTAAATGGTGACAGCATTTTCAAATGCAAATGCCTAAATTTGAGGAAATAAATTCATAGTGAGGCAGGTGAAGTGGCTTTCTTTTCACCAGTGTTGAGTTCTTACTGCTCCCATTAATTTCAGCAGAAACTGTGATTGAGCAGCACATGCAGAAATAAGTGACTTCTTACATTATGGTCAAATGTCTTTGAAACGATACCTAGGGTTCCTCACACTAAAAATGTTTGATCTTGCAAACACTGGGCTCAATTTTATAACTTCTCTGTGAAGGAGAGAGCTCCTGTCATTGTACTAAGTAAACACTGACAATTAAAGGGGCTAACATTTCCAAATAGGCTGATGGGACCTGGGTGAACCAGGGCATTTACAACTCTGGATTTTCCTACAGATACCACCAGCAAGGAAACCACTTTTGGCACAGTCTGTGCACCACTCAGCTCCGTGAGCTCTACGCACTGGGCACTGCCCACAACGACCTCTATGTAATAGGAGGGCAAATGAAAGTGAAAAATCAGTATCTGGTCACAAACTGTGTGGAGAAGTATTCCATGGAGCAAGGCACCTGGAGAAGCACGGCGCCTCTGCCAGTACCTTTGGCCTGCCACATGGTGGTGACAGTGAAGGACAAGCTGTACGTGCTAGGTGGATGGACACCACAGGTTGAGAATTGTGCCCATTTACTTTGTTTGCTTTGTGCACTAACAATTACTTTTGTGTAATTTTACAGTGCTTCTTGCATGGGAAAATACATCAGTGAAAACAGAAGAATAAGTTTCTTACATTCCTCTGATTAAACATGCTTGGTAGGAAAACCAGAATGAAGGAGAATAATATCCATCTATGCCAACCTCACTGTAAATACCAACTTCAGGAAGGGCAGTTTTTATTCACAGAGATGTGGACAGTGGGCAAGAGTTTAAATACATCTCCTTTGTCATTAAAGGTTCCATCCTTTCTATTCCTTATTTACCATCCTCTTAATTTTTCTAGATGTAATAAATAATGGCATTTAATCATAGAGGGACCCTTAACTGTGCCCCATCTTCAAAAAGCGTGTACACAGGTACACTTCAGGGACAGATTTATATATGACATTTAAAGTTCAGCTCGATTTCTCAGGAAGCTTTCTTAGTTAACTAATGTTAATTTATTTGATTTTCATTACATTACATTTTAAATGAAAAGTCAAAGCATTCTCTGGGAAACAAAGTCCTTTAACCAATCTATTTATTTTTTCTGTTGCATTATTTGGTCATATAAAGTTTTCAGAGGGATTTTAATCTGTGGCAGGGCCACAGATACATATTCAGTAGTACAGAGATTATACAGAGCTATGCTACAAGGAAGATGGATGTCAAGGGCAGTGCTCATTCTCCCCATTGCTCCCAGTGCAATTTTAAAAGTCTAGCCCATTTTTATTTATTGTTCGGTGAATTTTATATTTGAGTGCTCAGGAAAAAGCCCTGCATTCACTTGACAATGAAGTGGAGCATCTGTAATTCTCGTTGCAATATGTTCAGACTGTCATCACAATTCAATGGTTTCTGTCCTCTTGAAATAAATTACTGTTTAAAGTATTAAGAAGTGAGATGCATTCAGCTAACAAGACCTCCACCTCTTTGAATATTTTGAGTGTGGGAGTCCCCAAGGAGGCAACAGAAAGACCAGAGAGTATTTCTGATACAGAAACAACTCTGCAAGTGTATCTCATATGTAAAGAACTAAAAAACACTTAATGTAGAAACAATGTCTGTAAAAAAAACTTGAACTGAAAGATATGTCATATAACAAAGATAGATGTTGAAGTCAGACAACCAGCTTTATTAAGTATTTTTCCAGAACAGATTGTGAGAGGGAAAAGTGGCTTAGAAGTACAAGTCAGGAATATAGAGCCAAGAATAATTTTTTTAAAACCCATCTAAAGTGGACACCTGCCTACCAGTACAATCACTAATAATGCATGGGTGTCTGAGTTTATATAGAAATAGGTTTGGGATGAGTAGATTAACAACAATTGATCAAAACCTACAGTTTTTTAAGATTATGGCGTACCTGCACAGACCAGTACAAATTAGCTAAAGTTCTCAAAAAAGTGCTTTAAGACCAGCACTAGAGAGTGGTGAATTCTTCTGGTAGCATCTATCTTCCCCCTGTCAGATGCACTGATTGTGTATGTGGGGTTACCACAGCTGGGAAAGCAAATGACCTGGCCAAGCCAGGGGCTGTCCCTGTGCTGGAGCAGCACTGAATGTTCTGTCAATCCTGAACAAACACTAACAACAGCACTGACAGAGTGCCCTAAATGCATGTGTCCATTACAGGACAGAGATAAATACATGTTCCCTTCCCACTCAGGCACTGTAATTGAAATAAGACAAGACAAAGTCAAGCCAGGACATAAAATGACAGCTTAGGGGGGCAAGGACTTGCTCACAGCAGTGCTGCTCTGCTCAGCATTGGTCTGGTCCCTAATCCCAGTGCATTTAAAACCCAAAGTAACCCCAGCCTTGGTAACTGGGGGTCGTTAAAATGGAAGAAAGTGTTTGGTGAGGGTGAGAGGAAGATTTCAGACTCCTGAGACATAAAGAAGAGCTGCTGGAAGTTACATTTTCTGTACTCAGAGAGAACAGGGTGCACTCCAAGGAAAATGTTACCACAAAAATGAGTTTGGATGTGAATTTACAGCATGTCAAGTGGTGTCTTCTCCTGAGTACATGTTTAGTCTGTGCTGAAAATACCCCTATTTCAGTGAATAAATTATTGTTTCACACTTACCGAGGAGAAAGAACATGCCCCGGGCACTTACAGGGAATAACCAAGGGGCTTTATATTTACTCTCTAGTTTGCCTCCTACTGTCTTGTCCATGACATTAGTGTTGGAAAGGTCTTTTGGGAAAGAAAAATAACAAGAAAACAAGGGCACATGTAACACCATCACAAGGAAGCAAAGTAATTCTCTCCTTTTCACTCTCTCTATGTGAAAGCTTCCATCCCAAAATATTTCAGAATCCTCCCTCCACATCCCACTGCTAGAATTCAAGGGTGTTGTACCCAGAAAACAGCATCTGAATTCCCTGCATGGTATAAGACAGACAGAGAAGCGGGAAGAAAATTAAAGAGAACAAGAGGAGTAGGAGTGAGTATAGAAAATGTTACAGCAACAAAGATAAAGTGAGGGGGTTAGGAGCTTATTGGGAAAACTAATCAAATTACAACTGTTAAACAACAAGATCACTGTGATTAGGCTACTAAATAAACATGCAAATGTTTATTAGGATAAGATATACAAATAAATAAATAAATAAATAAGAAAGACTGAGAAAAGCCAGGGAAGTACCTGGCTGAGACTTGTGGTACAGTCTGAGTAATAATGGAAAGAGATTTCAACATTTAGCAGGAAAAAAAAGACAAATTTGTTTTCCCTCATTATTATTAGATCTGTACAGCAGCCTTGTGGAAGGGGGTCTGTTCTTCCAGAGCTGGGAACCTTAACCCTAACCCTAGCCCTGAATTTATTGTTAGTACCCAGATCCTTGGCTCTATTGCTGCAGGACATATTCCTTTGCCTTCTACAGCAGACTCCCAGCCAGCAGCCATGGGTGCTGTTAAACCCCGGGGAGTACAAACCCCTGCAGCTGTAATTGATGTGTTTATGCTATTTATCTGCCGAGCTGTCTGCCGTGATTAACTGGCTGCAGGCACATGTGGAGGGTTCCAAACGTTGTATTATTACATGGCTGTCATATTTCATACAGATGGATCTGCCTGACGAGGAGCCGGATCGATTAAGTAACAGAACGTTTCAGTACGACCCGGGCCAAGACAAATGGACAGAAAGGGCTCCAATGAAGTTCTCCAAGTACCGCTTCAGCACAGCCGTAGTCAGCGGGGAGATTTATGTCTTGGGTAAGAGGAAACAGATTTTTAACAGATAGCACCATGACTTTTTCTTCTTTCCAGCAATTTTTCTCTGTGAAGTGAAATATCTCACCCTTTGTTATGTACTGTAGGACAAAGTACCTCGTACTAAATGGAGAGTATTTTTCTAAAGTTATTTGTACCCCATATTATTTCTTCCTTCTGTAATTTATGTAGATTAAATTATGTGAATGTGGAGTGTTCTGGATTCATGCAACAAAGATACTTCACTTTATAAGATATTTTCCTTTGGGGTATCAGTGTGTGCCATAAATAATAATGAATTTTAAAAGGTGAGTAGAGAAGCCTTGAAGCACCATTTCACAGGTAAGCAATTAAATGCTAAAGAATATATACAGCATCATGAAGGAAAGGCATAAGGATAAAGAAAATTTTGATTTCCCAAAACCGACACCATGGGTGTCTCCTGATAAAAATCAGTGAATTCTTCTCTTCCACCTACTTCAACACAGCACATCTTTTAAAAAAATCTAAATATTTCCTTTTGACAATATTTGATTGAATCCTTTCAGGTTTTTTGTTTCAAAAGTTACAAGTTCTACAATTTGTTGAAATGAGTTCAATAATCTCCTGCCTACCTCAAAATCTTTTGCCCAAAATATCTTATTGTAGATATGACTGGAAAGTTCTTGGAGAAGCAGGGAAAAAAGTTCATCCAGTCAATCTACAGGTGGGCTGTGAGTGATACATGCCCTTCCATACTCCCATGGTCTCATGGGGTGCTTTAGGCATGAAGAAAGCAGCAATTCTATCAGGACCTCAGGATATTTCAATCCCCTCTGCTTCAAACTACCCCTGCTTACAAGCTTATCAAAGTGAACACAAAAAATACAGTCTAATCAGGTTAATACACCTCCTGGGTCAGGGTGTTCTGGCTTTGTCTGCATTGTTACATACCAAGGGTAAAGCAGAGTTTGTTCCTGGCTCATAATACAGAAAGTGCTTTGCAGGGGTTTATACAGGAAAGATGTCTTTGAAGCAGAAGAGGAAAGTAGATTTAATGCTGCATTTGTCTTCTTTTAGAGAAACTTCTTTCTCTTAAGTGGTTTCAGAAAGGCTTGTAGGCACAACCAGGAGGAAAAGTGAAAGAAGCCCATATGGAAAAGTGAGTTTTGCAAACAGAAAGTCGTGTCATTATTGTCAAAGGTTAGTGATAGAGAATGTCAGCTTGCTGTTAAATAATGAGAGTGTTGGCTGCTCAGGTTCAAAGTTGCTTTGAAAACATGGAGACTTCATGCTTTGTAAAAGGTTAAATGCATATAATTATTTATACTGACACTGATGCTCTAATGGGGCAGCAGAAGCAGCTGGAATAGCTGGGAAGAGAACAGCAGCATTCATGTGTTTCAGGAAGAAGCACTCCAAGATCAAGACCTCGAAGGCTGTGATGACACAGGGAATCAGGGAGCAAAATAAAGCAGCCGCCTTGGGACACGTGATAAAACAAATTGACAGTCTTCTTCACAGCAAGGCTGACATTGGCACAAGGAAAAGGAGTGGCTAATGGGAAAAACAGCATTCATTTTCTTCCCTCAAAATCCCACAAAGCAAGAAGCATATGTGAGCGATTACAGTAATGAAATGTACAGATTGAACACAAATCACAGCCTTATATATGAAAAATGCCTGTTTAAATGGCATTGAGAAAAGCTCATGGTCTCATTGACCTTCAGAAGCATTTTGCTAATTAAAAAAATAAAAAGCCTTGGTTTTGTATGTGTAGCAGCCAGTGCTGCAGTATTCAGGGAGATGAACACTAACTTTAATTCTTTCTTACCTGCTGGCCAATACCAATAATTCTGTGTGCATGGGAAAGAAAATCCTTGCTACAATCTGATCTGCACATGGGTGGTAACAGGGTTTTTTGCTCTGTTTCCATCATTTTGCTGGTTCACACACCTTCGCATAGCAGTTTGTATTTGAGTCTATTCCTAAGGGAACCAATGCACTTCATGCTTACTTTAACAGTTTCCTGCATTGGGCCCTTCACTCTTGCCACTAAGTCTAACTAAACATTCATCAAGGCAGTGCTTGTTTTCAGTTTCAACAGTGTAAATCTGGGGTAGTTCCACTATAATGGACAAAGTTGCTTGTGATTAATACCAAGGGTAACTAGGCTCACACGCTGCTCCAAGCACAGATTTTTGAGAAAGACTGGGCTCTTTTTACCCTTGCATTTCTGGGACTGCCTCCCTTCTGATGCTCTGCCCACTCAAGGTGTGACTGCAGCCAGTGTAGACATGGATGAGTTACCATCAGGAATATCAGCTGCAGACAAGACATTTTGACCTAGGTCTGGGCTGCTTTCACAAACTCCTCATTGCCAGTTTACACAAACCCTGTGAGAACTTTAACATCTATAAATCTGCAAAATTTAGTTGAAATTGGCCAACAGGCACAAAAGGTCCCAAGAATCTCTTACACAGGTGTCAGCACACTGAGGGGCTCTAGAGCATAGATGAAAACTCATTGTAGAGAAAGTTGATTCTCTCTAATGTCTGTGGTGTATAAATGCAATTTCTATCACAAATATGGAGCAGAAAGAATTGATGGAATATTAGCTATGACTAAGGTGAAGTAGCAGATTCTTTGATAGACAAGTCTAATTTTTGTTCTCGTCCATGCAGGTGTAAATCTGTAGTAAGTAGTCTGCTGATAGCAGTTGTGTTGTGTCAAGATCATTTTATTCTCACCCAGATAAGAATCTCATGTTTAGCCTTTGAAGTGTTAATTTCTGAAAAGTCCCTTTGGCACAGCACAGAGTATGTTGTCACTGTCCAAAAACCCTTCCCAGGCTAATTGCCAGCTCCAGCATGTAAAACCCTAATGACTTATATGGAATTATTCTGGACTCATGCTGATGGAGGGAAAATGAGAAATAGATCAGAGTTTTTGGTCTGAGTATTGTTCAAGAACCTGTACCATGTGTCTTAATAAGCAATCCTGCAAAATAATTATTCTCTGTTTGTTGTGTAATGTTCCTAGAGAATCTCATGCTATTTATTCACCATACATAATCCTCATAAGTAAATGAACAGCATTTCCTAAGGCTCAAAATCCTTTCTCCTATTCATCCTTTTTCACTGGTCTCAGCTCTTTCTCTCCATATTTTCCCAGGAACATAACTATATTCGTTGGAAAGCCCAAGAAAGAGCAGTATTGTGTTCTTAATGACAGAGGCAATTGAGACACTTTTGGAAGAAAACCAGATGGGAGGGCTCTATTTAAGGTCATGCATTTTAATCTTTCACTTAAAAAAATATCCTTTCTAGCTACTTCTATGAAAACATATCACAGCCAACATACAAATTAGGAAAATTTGTCCAAATGAATTCATTTGAAAGCCATATTTATTACTTATGATAAAACACACTGTAGAACAAGTGTCTCTGAAATACAGGTCACTGGTTAAAAAAAAAAAAAAAGTTGTATCACTATGACGGTTTTAATCATGTGTTGCTTTTGTGCTGTATAATTCCTGCTTTATAAATAATAATGTATTGAAGGACTTAAATGAGAAATCCTATTAGGGAAGATTTAGGAACCAAAGAATTTTTGTTTATCCTCCTCAGACTGGAATCCTACCTCTTACAACTTGGGTTTTTTTCCCCCTTGGGTTCTTGCTGAAAGCTTCTTTTAAGTTTTAAACAGTTAAATGAGGTTCAATTAAATATTGAATGTCTTGATCAGAAAATACTTATTTGAATATGTACTTTGGGGTCCCTCTGGAAAAGAAAGTGTGTGTAGGAGGAGCTGCAAGGAGGCATTTTAACTTTCATGCTTGAACATTAACTGTGCATTTGAATAACACTTTCTTTTAAAATAAACATGTCTATTTATAAATACTCTTTGGACTTCTGACAAGTAGGAGCTTATGGGTCTAATTCTGAGCTTTTATATCTGTGCAACAGCCTCCAAGGTGTCCATGTGCAGGGAGGAACAAAAATAGACAGATAAATTGGTCTGATAGATGAGATTGAAACTGCTTTCTACACACTTAAGTATTTTCAAAGGAAGTGAGAAAAGGCATTTTATGAGAAAAGGAAGAGCTGAATCTGAAACACTGACCATGCTTAGAAAGAAAATAATCTGTTTTAACAGCCCTGCTTCTAATCAATCTTTGCCCTTATGTCTTCTACAAGCTGCATTACCTCATCTGCTGTGCTGTGGGTTACTAAAAGATGACAGAGCTCCTTGGTTTCATCTTTGGAAGTGCCTGCCAGGGCTGGTTTATGGCTCCCTCATTTCTCTGAGACACCAGCTACACAGCCTTGCTTAGCAGAGAATGAGAGAGAAATGTAACTGCTGAGACTCAGCTTGAGTGCTGGTAATGAAGGGAAATGTTACATGAGAGATTAGCACTATTAAATCCATTGTACATTCCAGAGATCAATTTAATAATGAATTACTTTATGGGAGACAAATCTTGGATTTCATTTGCTTGTTGAAGGGTTACTTTTTTTTTTTTTTTTTTTTTTTCTTTACCCATTTAATAAAAATGGGTAAAATGGGTTCCTTTGATAAAAATTCAAAGAGGCACTACTAAGAGCTCCTGTTGCTTGACATTGTGATCTGAGGACTCAGTTATAGAATAAAGAATAACACTGTCAGTACCCTGAGGGCAGCAACAAGTCTTGATCATCCTGAGCAGCATCACTTGGGGCCTCTACCTACCCCTTTTGCCCACAGATCCAGGAGCATCATTTAAACACAGGCCTGAGGGGTCAATTCCTTCCGTGCCTTTGCCTGACACTGCTGGTAGGGCCTCCTGCAATTGCCCATCTCTGGATCTGTGGAGCTGTGCCCTCATGGTGAGCTCATTACCTGGCTCAGCTTCCCTTTGGAAGCAGCTCTGCTCTTGTTGTTTCCTGATACACTGCCCTGTCTGAGAGACAACAGTGTATGTCTAATTTCAACCAAATTATGAGGTGTGAATCTGGTAGTCAGTCTCAATGGAGCACAGTCCTATGTGGACCCCCAGCCACCTTGTAGGTGTTATTTTGTTCAACCACTCTCTCTATCCAATGAGCAATCTAGACTTATATCTGTGTGGTTTTCCTGGAGGAAAAGAAATTGTTACTGTTGGACTTGGCTGCCTGGCAAATTTGATTCCATAAGAGCTCAGTGTGGATGAGACTTAGAATTGCAATTCCTCTGTGCCAGTGCCTGCTTTGTATCAGTGACATGGGTGAAGTCAGTGGATGCTGGAATGTTCCCTATTTCTTGTAACTCAACTGCATGTCAGGCTCACTCCTGTAGAAATAATTGGAGGTATTTAAAGCAGTTATTGCTTTTGCACCTGCTGAACTAACTATTGACAGTGACTCTTTCCCACTTCACCATCATTTATAGACCTTCCCCCCAAGTGCTGGAAGGCTGCGCTGTTACTAAGGCTGATGTGGCTCTAAATTGCATTTGTTCTTCTCCAAAGAGCATGGGGTAAGGGAGAGGCAGCTGACCCCAGCCCAGGCTGGGTGCTTTGCCTTCGGCAGGATACGAGCAGTGCGTGGGTAGAGCACAGCACAGAACTGTGCCTCATTGAAATGCTGAAGATGTGCTAATCACATCACCTGCCCTGCCTTGCCTTCTTGCATCAAAGGCTTGTCTTCTTTATCCTTCTTAATAGAGATCATGTATTTTATTTATATATTTATTTTACTATGGGAGCTTCATGTTAAATTCAAAGTCCATTAGTACCACTGCTTACAGAGTGCCCTTGAAAGTATGTTTAACTGCAGGCTAATCCAAGTGTGATATGGATGCTCTCAAGCATTAATGGTTGTGGGACACAAAGGTGGCTTTAGTGGATTTTTTAGTCCTTCAGTGGCATCTGAGGTATCTCCTATGAAAAGTGCAATTGTAAAAAGCCTGAAGTGTTGAAAGGGTGTATTTGTAAGAGATAGGAAGACTGAGTTCTGGGATTTAATCTTCTCATATGATCAATGTGATAATGACAGAAATGTTTAGAACTCCCAGTGAGAAATCCATCTTCCCTGCACAAAGGACATGTAATTGAGCTTTAGGCAGAGAACTGAACCAGGTGGGGTTGAATTCACCTGCTCTGTTCAAGAGTGTGGCTTAAGAAAGTACCCTCCCCACATCATGGGCATGGAAATAGGCATTGTTGCCCTTGGCACACCTGCTGGGACTCCCAGGAGGCTGTGACCAGGTGTGTTTTACTGACCCCATCTATAGTTTTGGGTGCTTTAAGGCACAATCTCAAGTACACCATGCACTGCTGGTGGATCACTTGGTACAAGAGTGTCCCTTAAATGACCTAAGCCCCTATTCCCCCTTCTGTACCCTGCCTTAGTTCCCTAAATGTCACTCCCATTTTATGTAGAGGCTGCTGTAGGAGCAGAACATGGGCTCAGTTTTTCAGCTGCTCTATCCAGAGAACCTGAGATTAAGACAATCTTTGTGGTCTTAACTATAGCTGCCTATGTCTCCACTTGCATTCTTGATGGTTTCATAAATATGAATGAAGAAGCCACTGGGAAAGGATGATCTGGATTCTTGAGTGATGGAGCAGAAGGCAGCCAGAGTTGTCTGACACAGCAAGAGGTTTTTTCCTGCCAATTTGAAATTTCACATGGTGTATACATTGTGGATGATGAATAGCCTGGTTATGTGAGATTCCTCTACACTTGGTTATAGATGTGAATCAATTTAAATTTGAGACTTTTTTTCTTGTTGATTTTTGTATTCAGTTCTTTGGAAAGAATCCTGAGACAGCCATTTCCATAGAGGAAAAAATAAACTTTCTCACTGGAGTAATTCTCAACTATTGCATCTGGGAACACAGAAAAACACTGCCCAGAGAGTCTGATATCCTCAGTTCTTTTGTTAGCAACCTTTCAGTGTTAACATTGCTTTAAGAGAGGAGGTTGAAGTTCACGATTTCTTGTTTTCCAGAATGCTCTTTTTCTAAGCTTGAAAATTGAATTTTACTTCCCTCTGATTTTTCCTTCTTCCTTTCTATTTGCTGAGAACTTAATTTTGCTATTGTAAATTGATATGAAATTGGATTTAGCTGAAATAGCTGTGCAGGGTTTAAATAAAATGGATGTCTTTTGTACCTTCAGGACCATCTCTGATTAAGACTAAAAGGATTAAAAGAGGTTAAATATAAGTTGCTTAAACCACCCCACAAAGGTTTCATAAATACTTGAAAACATGAAGTAGCCCTGAAATTTTTGAAAAGATGCACCAATAGGACCTAGAAAACTAGCTTCTTTTCTAATAAGTATACAGGAAAAATATTTGATGGTGCATCTCCTGGACTGGCAGCTGAATGTCTTCATTAACAGGTAATGGTTGTAATGGTTTTTTGCAAAAATTCACTTACTGCTTTGTCAGCCTTTTACCTGATTATTTGTGTTCTTTCTGAAATTACCTTGCCCCACAGTTACTCTATTTAGAAAATGACAATAAAAACACAGTAAGAAATAAACAGCTACTATGCTTCTAGAAAAGTTCAGAGCCCTTTTGTTCACTCCCCCTCCCTGCTTGAAATAATAGGGCAATCAGCAAAGTTATTGGTTTCTGACATGCTGCATGCATTCCCTAACTGGTACCATTTATTCCTCTGATTGAAACAAGAACCTCTTTCATTTTCCACATGAAGATTTTTCTTTTGGGTGAGTGCAAATTCTTCAGTGGGGTACAGTAACAACTGGGCTAATTTAAAAATATTGAGCTTGACAACCAGCAGCCATCTGTCTTTGTAGCCATAAAACTGTATTTTGAAAGGGTCAGTTTAGTCTGTGGGGGGTTTTAATATTATTGGTTCACAGTTAAAACTGCCTTGAGAATCTCTCTCTGCATCACACTGCAGTATGTGGACTGTACATAAACTGGTGGCAAATTGTCTCAGGAACGCCACGATGAGACACAACAGAGATGACCGAGCCAGAGCGAGAGGAGGAAAAGAGGAGTTTACTTTTTTGATTTCACCTTATATACATTTCACAGAAATGGACCACATTGGAAGACAGAGGTTCAACCTNGGCAAATTGTCTTGCCAATGGAAGCTGTACAATCAGAAACCCAATGAGATAAGCAATCAATTAAATAGCCTTATCAGTTAAAAATTATTAGCTCTTAAGTTTTTTCTTGATAAATTTAGGGGAATATTGTCCTGTCCTAAGAGTGGCACCTCTTTCACGAGGCATGAAGGAGTAGTGGAAAAGACTGCACAGGAGAAGATAATGTTTCTGGAGTAAAGAACAATACAATAAGTAAATGTCTGAATTCTGAAATACCCCAAGGAATAGCTCAGTGAGAGTTCATCCTGAGAAAGACTAAGCAGGGTGATGCTTCCCTTTTTGACATGGAAATGATTACCAAAATTCCATGACCACAGTTAATCTCTACCTCAGCTCTCTTAGATGAATCAAGCCACAGAGGAGGAGCTCATCAGAGCAAATGCTGCTTTAATTGAGGGTGTTAATACTGAACACATTTAGATGCCAGCCTGGTGTAAGCACACACTAAGGGGCATCTAGTACAAACTGCAAGGACCTTGCTGATGGGTATTGAGGCAAGTAAAGATTTGCTGTGCTGGAAAAGGAGATGAAAACCAAACTTGATGAAGGTTTTCAATATGAAATAATGCATGAGATAAACTACTGTTAATTTCAGCCAGAGGAAAACTTTCTGCTGATGATAATGGACACTGAATTTTAGTCTAATTTTGCTTCTCTGATGCAGTCCATTTAAAGAGGTAGATAGAAAATCATATGCAAGTAAAACTTGGAGCACTAGGGGCTAATTTCTCTGACAGACTAGCTTAACAGCACTAGGGCCAATATATTTTAAAAGCAGCTGAACTAGCACAGGTTGCACTTGCAGTCCTTTCCCTTTGCATATGCAAGGAAATAATTACATGCTTACAGAGCATTTTGGATTTGCACAATTGAGCAGCCCTACACGTGTATCTGGAATGCCAGCCTTCATGTGGAAGTGGCTTGCATATTGCAGTCATTTTGTGTTTAAAAGCAGTCCCAAACACACATATGCACAAAAGAATGCCATCAGTGCTCATTACAGAGTATTGTGTCCATTGGCACAGATGGAAAACCTGCGTAGGGACATCAGCATATTAATTCCCGAGAACCAAAGGCTGTAAATTCAAAATGTGGATTTGATCACTGGAAGGGATTTGGAAAGGCAGAGTTTACAAAGTACTATCAGGGTACAGTGTTTCCAGTGTGCACAGGGATCTCAGGTACATCTGCAGCCTGCCCCAGCAAAAGGAAACTGGGATCTGTTTCAATCCTGCATACTGACTTCAAGCACCCTAATTAACCACTCAACAGTAGGGCTTGTTGCTAACTCAACTGGCACTCCTATGTGTTGGATGGGTTTGTTCCTGAAATTCGATTTGCCTTAGGAAATAGGTGTAATTTGCCATAAGAGATAGGTGTGATATTTTTCGTTTATTGAATAAAACTAACCAACAAATGCAAATAATTGTTGGTAACGTGTGAGGGTCAAATCCACCAACGGTATTTGAAAAGTAGGTTTTGATCCATTGCAATTTGTCCAGCAAATAGAACAAATAATTATGACAATTTCTACCATATCAGAGAAAACAAAATACCTTTGTGTTTTGAAGACATTCTGCTTGTCCTTCCTTTGATATGAGACTTCAGAAAGGATCTTGCTTTGGTGTCTGTGGATAACGTGCTGTAGCTTCTGCTTTGAGTTCTCTCACAAACTTCTGAAGCTGCAAAGAGGAAAGAGTGGGAGATGAGAAGATGTAAAGAGAAAAAGCAGCCAGCAATGTATTTTACAGCAGAACGTGGGACTGCTACATTTGACCTATGTATCTTTTGCAGGAGGAATTGGGTGCCTTGGTTATGACAGAGGACAGACACGGAAATGTCTCGATGCAGTGGAGATTTATAACCCCGATGGAGACTTTTGGAGGGATGGACCCCCCATGCCTTCTCCCCTCCTCTCCTTACGAACAAACTCTACCAGTGCAGGCTCTGTGGAGGGGAAGCTGTACCTCTGTGGAGGATTTCATGGAGCAGGTACTAAAATGAGTCCAACATTCTCTGTGCAGTTAAATGCAGTTTCACTGGACACAGACTGACCTGATGAGTGACCAGCCCTATCAGGTGGCATTGGCATACCCTGGAGCCACAGACCTGATTCTGCCCTTTGGACTGCCAGCACCTAATGTCAATATGAATTGGGTTCTGTTTGACTTTTGCTTTTTTACCTTAACAAAACACAAAATTTTAAGGATGTTTCTGATCTGCACTAAACCTGTCCAAATCTAAAACCTTAGCAGAATTATTCTGGATTTACATTAGAGTCACAGAAATGAGGAGCTTAGTGTTTTATGAACATTTGAGAACTTGGGTGTATTTGTTGAAGATTAAGCCCCAGCTCATCAGTCCTTAGACATGTTATCTCACTCTGCCTACTTAAATGCTTTTTGTAATCAACCTTGAAAAAGCTTGTGTACTTAATAAGTACCCTGGATAGGGAACTGAGATACAAAAAGACTAAAGTTCCAGATCTGTTGATTTTAAATAATCCTAGCCCCATGGACACCTTTCTTCTTTTAAGTCTTCTTCCTTCCAACTTTGCTTAGCTTTATCTAGATCTCCAGTGCCAATAATCTGTATTTTTTTTCATTATAAATGCAAAGGATTGCAAAATAAGCACACCTAAACGATTCTGCTATATACAGCTGCCACCCCAATTTCCTTTCTAGGAGAAAGCAATAGCACAGCTAGCAGTAGCAGTTATCCACTGCTAATAAATGTTATGTCAACCTCACTGTTTACCAGGAATGGTCACATGGTATCCTTGGGAGATAATGTCCTTCTCATTACACTTTTACTTGTATAACAACCTCTAAACTTAAAGCTGCTGTTATTTTAGAAGGATGATTTTCATCAGCTACTTCACAACTCGCCTTCTGCTTTCATTTGCTACTGTTTGAGGAAGCTATTTCCTGAAAACCATTGTTTGGCAGCAGTCATTTTCTCATGTCATATCTGATAGAGTTCTGTAACGTCAGAGAAATTATGACAACTCACCGTGTTTCTATAGCAAACCATGTGCCATTCTAGTTGTCTTTTTCTCAGCAACATTATGAAAGAGCCTAAAGTTAATGGGTAAAAATTTCAAAAGGCTAATCATGGCAAATGGTTGAGTCACCGTCCCTGGAGGAATATAAAAGACGTAGATGAGGAACTCGGGTACATGGTTTAGTGGTGGGCTTGGCAATGCTGGGTTAATGGCTGGGCTGGGTGATCTTAAAGGTCTTTTCCACCCTAAATAATTTGATGACTCTGTGATCATTAGCACTGAAAAATGAAGTAGTTTTGTTCCAGGTGACTAACAGATTAATATGAGACTTTCTGACTAGGGTAACTTCAGAGCCATAAAAACACGTTCTGTACAATACCACCACATTGTGTCACTGAGTCATGAATAAAGAGTGGTTGTTCTGGAAGAAGTTGAAAGTCTTCCTGTGGATTTCATGAAGGCTGTCTTTTGTATATTTGTATAATGCCAGCTCAATAGGATCCTGATTCCTCCCTATACTATTACAATCTCTATCATTATGTATAGAACTCCCCTGCACTAATAGTGTTATTTAGATTGGAAAACAAGAAGTCAAAGATAGAAAATGCCAGTTTTGCAGTTACCTTGCTACCTGAATTCTGACCCCCTACATGTGGATTCTGTACACCAGTAAAGAAGCAGTGTATAGTTGTGTTGTTAGACATTGCTAGGGTATCTATTAACAAGGCAGACAAAATAAGAGTCTCACTGTCAAATCAAGTGTAACCACATAGTTTAGGAGTTGAGAGGAACCCATGCCTTAAAGTCAGGCTTCTTAATGTGACTTTCAAGTTACTATAGGAAAAGGGCTTTCTTAAATGGTCACAACAGTAACAGCTCCTAGCTACCATCATCAAGACAAGGATAGGCAGAGGCAAGAAGCTAAACATGATGATGTCACCTGGCTGGCCTCTCTCCCTGGCCACATGCTCTCTGCATGCTGGAAAGGGCTCTTGCCTGATGTACTCTTTGAAGATGGAGGGTGGAGTGAGAGATTGTCATTACTGTTACATGGGAGCTTGGAGAGGGTGACTTGACTCTGCACTTACACAATTACAGCTGCTCAGCAGCTTCAAGGTACAGAACAGCATGTGCTGCTGCTGCTTTAGGAGAAGATAGTATTATTTTAGAATGTGTTTGGTTGGTTTCAGTCTTTGGGCTTCCTGGCATGTCACTTTGTTTTTTTTGTGAGGGATGTGACAGAAAGAGGATATTCCAATTTTACAAAACATTGTAATTTAGTTTCATCCAAGTGGAGTTCTTGGAACAAGCTGGAAGCACAGCTGTAGTCTTTGGGTTTTCTGCCTGCTGAACGCCAAAGGGCTGCTGTGATCATTCAAGAATAAGAACAGCAGAGAAAAAAAAAAAGGAAAATAAGTCAAAATCACTGCTGCAATGAAAGTCTTAGCCTATGGGGCTGAAACTAACTCCTTGGAAAGTGTAGATCTGTCCCAATATCTTCAGCCTTCACTTGCCTTTTCACTTGCTGAAACCCACTCTTGATCCAGCAGGAAGTTGACCTAGTAAAGACATTATTGCATGTTAATTTTTTACTGTTATGTGTCATGCTCTGTATGCCTTCCTGCATGCATATAGACCTAAGTGGATCATTAGAGCACAGAGGTGCTGTAGCCAAAGCTGAAAAGCAGCTGCAATTGCTTAAAGGGCCCTAAATTTGGAAGAAAGAGTGAGTGCTGCTCAGCTACCCTGTTTTCTGAGTGCCATGTGACAATTGAAGTTTTATGATGGCAAGATTCCCATTCCATGCATATTGCCTGTCACAAGTCCTTGTCTGCCTGACAGGCGAAAAATGGTGCAGCCCTAACATCATCCCTGGGAGAAAAGGAAGAAAAACTGCAGCTACTTGAGAGGGAAGTCAGCTTGGCCAGCAGACAGTAGCAATAGGAGTCCTTCTAAAAGATGAGTGAACTCCAAAGTGTGTTCAAGATTCCTCTGAACTCTAAAGAATATTTTTCAGTGTTGGTAAAGCTTGCAAGGTTTCCCCTGCTGAGGCTTGCTCAAGTTAGAAGCTTGTTCAAAGCTGGCCATGGAAGAGGAAAGGGGATTAATTCAACTGAAGCTTAGACACTTCTCTGCAGTGCCTACACTAAGACCTTGGTAACCCCAAGCTCCCTGCAGCAGATGGAGAACCAACAGAAGCTTCAGAGGGAGATTCAGATCCTTGGTGCTTTATATGTGCTCTGAAGGAGAAGAAATAAATTCAGAACCCCGAGGAGCTCTCCTTCTCTTAAGGCTTCATGTTTAAATCAGGATGTGAGGGACTCTAACCTGGCTTACCTAGGGCAAACACATCAGGAACTTGGTGTCTGTGGTTTGGTGGTGCAAACATCTGTGAGAGACCTCTGTATTGTTATCACTAGCTGATGAATGTTGTATGTTTTTACAGTCATAAGTACCCAAAAACCCCACTTCTTGTTTTGAATCTGTTTCCTCCTCAGCAAGACTTGCAAAACTTCATCTGTTGGCCAGTAGTTTGTAAAAATTAGCTCATTTTCTACTAAAACTACTATGGTAAACAAGAGACATTAACCTGCTTGTCTCAACTCCAGCTCATGACACCTTGTGTTGCAAATGTCATTTTCTAGCACTGCCGTAGCATTCCTCAATATAATCAGACATGTTTTAAATTTTTTTACCATTAGTTTATAGTTCAGCACAGAGTGAAAACATTACCCCTAGTATGAATACTCAGCAGGGCTCAGTGTGCAATAGCCAGCCAGATTTCTGCTAAAATATGGCCACATTTCCTGCTGTAACTGTGAGTTTTAAACCAGCCTTTGCAGCCTGACTGTACAGTGTTGTCGTTTATGTATTTTATTTTCATTGAACAAAAACCTGTCAACCTGCACAGGCTGACAGCTACTGACATCAGCCTGTGCCCAGCAGAAGCAGCCTCATTAGTGTGGCTCCCTGATGGAGGGGGGAGCAGCTCTTCAGGTATGCAGGATTGCACTCATAAAATGCCTGCCAGATCAGGTTCCCTTTCTTATTGCCAGGTTCTAAGCATTATAAATACATTTTTCTGGTGAAAGTAATGAAAGAAAGGGCGTGTGCCTGCTTGCTGGGACCATGTCATCTGCTGTCACTGTCACTTGTAGCCTGTATCTGTTGGCTGGGGATTGTAGCTTTAGTTTCAGGCTATAGATGTTGGTCCAGCTGGCTGTTTGATAGATTTGAAAGAAAGAAACTGAAATCCAGAGTGGATTTTTTTTTACTCAAAGCATCCTGGCTGTATCATCAGCAGTGTGGCCAGCAGCACCAGGGCAGTGATTGTCCCCCTGTACTGGGCACTGCTGAGGCTGCAGCTCAAATCCTGGGTTCAGTTTTGGGCCCCTCACTACACAAAAGACACTGAGGTGCTGGAGTGCCCCAGAGAAGGGCAAGGGAGCTGGGGAAGGGGCTGGAGCACAAGTGTCCTTGGGAGTAGCTGGGGGCGTTTAAACTGGACAAAAGGAGGCTCAGGGGGGACCTTATGGCTCTACAACACCTAAAAGGAAGATACAGCCAGGTGGGGGCTGGGTGCTTCTCCCAGGTAACAAGTGACAAGATGAGGAAATAGCCCCAAGTTAAGCCAGGGAGGTTTAGGTTGGATATTAATGAAAATTTCTTCACCAAAAGCACTGTCAAGCACAGGAATGGGCTGCCCAGTGCAGTGGTGGAATCACCATCCCTGGAGGTGTTTAAAAGCCACGCAGTTGTGGCACTGAGGGACATGACTTAGCGGTGGCTTGGCAGTGCTGGGTTAATGTTGGATTTGGTAATCTTAGAGGCTTTTTCCAACCTAAATGACTCTATGATGTTAATTAAAATGCCACCTTTACTGTGATACTGTCACCCACGTGACATCAGCTGATGTGCAAAGTACAGTACAACCACCTCAATGCAAATTATGAAATGTTTAATAGATCTGCTCTTTGCAGCACATATCCCCTACGAGGTTTTATAATTCCAGGTAATGGGGCTTGTTGTGGAACTGCCTGTCTCTCAAATGGCAGATTTGCCATCTCCCTCCTATGTAGCTTAGAGCAGAGGAGGTGAATGTAAGGCTTCCTTACCATGTATGTTGAAAATTTCTGTAATGTATTTAGTCTTGTGTGGGACCAGAGCTATTTAATCTAGTTTTATTATTTACTTACTGATATCAAGTAGAAATTAATTTTTCACTTGAATAGTGTTACAGCCAGAGGAAGGGAAAAGGAAATATCTTTGAAATGGACATGCAAGAATCTAAATTATTTTGTGCTTGCAACAGTTACCCAGCATAGGTGACAGTGATACAGAGTCCTATTACCTGTATTAATGCTGATTCTTTAAAAAAAGAAACAAACCAAAGCAAAAATTTACCATGGATTAATTTTCTGTTTCTTCTTCCTCATTTACATAATCTGCAATCCATGCATTGGAACAGAAGCAGCTCTGCTTGCAGCAGTGCAGAACTGTGTAGTGATTACAGTATTCCAGCTTAGCTAATGAGCTTTTATCTCCACACTGCCCACTGCTAACAGTGGACTAGCTTAATAGTTATTTGACTAATCTCCCATGAAAGTTGTTCTCCTTAGTCTCCTCTATTATGTGATTTAGATGGAGATTCATTCTAGAGCTTGTTTTTTATTATAGTGGTTATGGAACATTACTGGAATTAAATATAGACATATTAAGGAGTCTGGCACAGTAAATACTGCACTTGTGAAGCTTGGGGGTTGAGAGATTGGAACAAAACCTGGTTCTCCAGCACTTTCCCATGTTCCCAGCTAAATAAAGCAGAGGTTCCAACCCCGGCCTGCTTATCTGCAGCACTGTTTGTTTCCCTCTGTTAAAATTTAGTGTGCAGGGATGAATAATTAAAGTTCTCCTGCCCACAGTTGTTGCCATTACAATAAATATTCCCACCAATGGAAGGGATTCAGGGCCCTTGTATACGGGGCATAGGGTTATAATTGTTAAAGTTATTAAAGCTTATGTTTACCAGAGAGCCAGGCCACAGCAGCAGGCTGGGCACTCAGAGGTCAGTTCCGGGTGAGGGGCAGTGGTGGGGAGAGACGTGTGGACAGCACGTGAGCAGGAAGCTGATTGGGTGGTGAGGCGCATGGACAGCACGTGAGCGGGAAGCTGATTGGGTGGTGAGGCGCGTGGACAGCACGTGAGCGGGAAGCTGATTGGGTGGTGAGGCGCGTGGACAGCAGCGCGGCACTGAGCAGCCAATGGGTGCTCTTCTTCTGTTAAGCATCCATTATGTCCAATGGACACTAAAGGTATATAAGGGAGGTTTTCCACAATCCATTCCCTTCTCATGCACAAGGGGCTCCATGCCTGTGTTCCTCACCGGTACACTTGTATTTTGCTCAGCACAGGACTCTGCTCAGCGCTGCAGGCCCTGCCATGGCTCTGCAGCCCACAAGCCACATCCATCCCAAAGAATACAGCCTGACCTTTCACCAAATTCTCCCCCAGCACCAGCACGAGCTGCTGCCACTGGGAGAGACCTCTGCACATGCTGCCTGCCCAGAGAGGGCTGCTCATCTACCCTGCTTATTAGCTGGAAACGTGCTGCCATAAATGAGGCCAAATCAGGTCAGGGGAATTGCTGGGCAGCAGCACCTGCTCATTTCACATCTAAATTTGGCCTTCTCACTCTCTGGAACATTGGTATTAGCTATTCAGTCCTGCTTCTTACTGAGGCTCATTTATTGTTTATAAAGGGTTAATGAATGATTAATAGATATTGTAATGCATTTTAATTAATTGCTGAGGAGGTCAATAGGTTGTTTAGAAACATGGCTTGTAGCCATGTATGACATCTTCTATTGTGTTCAAAACTGCTTGTCGTGCACACAGTCTAAACATGTTTTATATCTTCTATAAATTATATATGAACCTATTGTAAGGCTTTTAGAAACAGTATTTCAGGATGGGCTGAGCCAAATAGTTCTTACTCTGATTTGCTGTTTTTACCCATATGAGTTCATACTGCATTGACTTGCTGCCTCTGTAACCTGTGATCCTTTGATCCTGCTATCACTTACTTGTAAGATTGTGCCTGAAAGAGGCCTTGGCCATGAAGACCAGGCAAAATCTGGAAAGATTTTAAAAGCTTAAGTAGCTGGGTCAATCCCAAGGATAACAGTTGAAGCAACTGAAATAGAATTTCCCTTCTGTAAACAGCCCATTCTTTATATATATATATATATATATATATGTATTTCTTTTAGTATCCATTGATGTGTGAGTGAATGGGTGGATCATGCAACTGTGGCCCTGAAGAATTGCACAGCAGATCAGGAGGAGAGAAGACCAGTCTATGAGAATGAATTTCTTACCTTACTCCATGCAGGTGCTGGGAAAACAGTAAGCTGCCACAGTGGTGAATTGAAGCCCCAACCTTCCTCCCAGCTTTGGGTGTGTCTGATGGGCTGGGCAGTACACTGCCTTGGTAGTTCACATCGTGGAGGCTGGCCAGCATGTTAAACAGCCAAGCCATGTTCCCTCTCCTGTGTATTCTCTGCCTGCTTCTGCCCACAGGCACAGATGATGGATGTCCTTGACCTCTAAGGGTGCTGGCTGTGTCTTGCTAGCGAGGCTGGTGGAGTTAGGGAGCAGCTCACACACACAAATGGGATTGAAAGCCACTGACTTGATGAACTTGCTCTTTCTCCTACTGCAAATGAGGACATCTGGTAGTAATGATGTAAATGTACTTTTATCCCATTGCAACACAAATATGAATTCCCAGGTCACCTAACTCTGCCTCATGTAATTATGAAAGAGGCAATTAGTGGCGAGGAAGATAAGTAGCAGAGGCTAGTCCCATGTGTTCAAAATCATTCTCTGGTACAGATAAAAAAACAGGTACAAACCAACAGTGGAGTCTGAACTGCTTCAAGGCAGCTCTGGGTGCCTGTTTGCTGTCAAGAACTGGGCAAACAATTGAAAGAAACACCTGAGCAAATATTCCAAGGACTGTTGAATTGGCAAGCACCTTGTGCTTTTTTCCATGACAAGAGCAGAGCAAACAGCAATTCAACTGCTACTGGTTTGGTGTCTTTTTTTAATAGTTATATAAATTAATTTATGGCCAAAAAAATACAGAGCACATTAGGAACCTACAAATGGAAAGGAAAAAATGTTGTATCAACCTGAGTACCAACATCAGGAGGAGCTCAGACAAGTGGCCAGTGTGAAGATGTCCCAGGGCACAGAGCTCAAGCACAGATGTGACACTGAGACTTTCCCCAGTGGGAAAAGGTGGCTCTGCTCTGGAAAAAGTTGCTGAGTTGCTGCTGGCCATCTAATGGTGTGTCATATGGCTCTGTCAGTGCTAGAAGGCAGGTGAATTTGTCCCAAAATACTTTGGATATCTCTGTCCTGCATTGATGGAGAGGCATCATGACTTGTGACTTGGCACCTGCTGTCACTGTCTCCACAACTCTGCTTCCTCATTCCTATGCTGGAGCAAACTTCCCAGCTGATATCAATGGGATTCTGGAAGAAACAATGAAATATCAGCAAACTTGCCATAGATTTAACTCAAGTGAATGGAAATTCAGAATGATATTTTTTTTTTTTAGTTCAATCCTCTGGACAATGAGCAGGCTACAGCAGAATGAATTTGTTTATCTTGGCTTGCAAACATAATTGCTTCATAGTTAGTAGTCCTGGATGAAATATGGATTTTCTACCTGCAAAGCATATTGCTTAATTCATCTACATCTGCCTCCCTATAGCCCTCCCAACTCAAAGCCTAATATTTGTACCTGAATTTTCAGTTACAAATGAGAAAGAGAAGGAAAGGTTAAAAAAAAAATAAAAATAAAAGGACCAAAAGTGGTAACAAGTACTATTGTGATATGCAAAGTTGTTCTTCCCTTCCCAACCTCCAAATCAGAATTGGAATGTGGTTAAAAAAACAAAAATCAAAAAACCTGAAAAACAAACAATAACCCAAGAAAACAAAAACAAACCCAGATGAAAAAGCACATAAAATATTTATGTTGCCTGCAGTCATACTGTGGGTCTTTCTAAGAATCATTCATCCTGTTTTATGTTCAATCCTGATTCAAATGGCATAAGAAAACTTATGGCATAAAATGAAGTCTGGCCATATTTGGGGAGTGAATCACAAACCTTTCCAAGAAAATGAAAGGTTGTGTATATAGACTGCAGGCAATCACTTACTGAAAATTAATATTTTTATTATTTTTTTTTTCTGCACACTCAAAGAAAAAAATTATGTGAAAAACTGTGGGAAAGCGGTTTGTTTGCAGACCAGAATATAAAAGTTAAAGATTAGCCTCATTTTGCTTTGTATTTGCATATATAAAATACAATTTTAACACTTATAAATTAAACATTTTCAGGTGTAATTTAAGTCTTGTCACTGGGAAGAGATGGATTTGTAGGCTCATTGTTAACCTTCAGTCTGCACTTGTACATCAAGAAGGCAAAACTTTACCAAAAGAGTTCTGACTCTTTTTAGCATACCACAATTTCTGGTGGGGATTAAGTTACACTGGGATTAATGATCCCATTGCTGGCTTAGCCTCTTTCTTTCCTGAGTATGAATAAATCACTGTTTTATTGCTAGAAAAGGATCTGCATCAAGGTTAGGTTTGTACAATTGGAATAATTCTAATATAAAGTGGTTTAAATCCTGTGCAGAAAAACACTGCATCATTTTGTAGAAACAAAACTAGTGAAATCCTTTCATTAGGTAAGGTGGTTGCCTGGTGAGGCAGAATAATGCTGTGAGGACAGAGAGTTGTGTGGGGTGCTTTCTAAGAAGGTAATCTCTGTAATACAGCAAATTTCTTTTTGTAGGTGTCACATGATTCTCCTGTGAGCAAAACTGTCGGCTAAGATATTGCCCTTTAAAAAATGCAATTATATAAGGCAAGTCAATGAGGAAGAATCAGGAATTAGTGTACCTTCAAGCTGTTTATTGGGATTAAAGCCCAAATCCAGCATCACAGCCTGGAATAAAAGGTGTTATTGTCTTTGAAAAGCACCACCTTTTCTGTTGTTTTTACCAAGAAAAATTTAGATAAAAATATTTTAAAATAAGGCTTGAGAGCTAAAGTTTTCAACTCACTTCTCTTAAATAGGAAAGGTGTAATTTTTTTTCTGAAGTATGACTGTTTTGAGCAGTATTTGCCTCACATGAACTTTCTCATCTAAAGGATGCTGTTTAATTTCCTTTAAACAAGATAAGACTAGAGAAATTATTGCTTCCCTTGTTTAAAAAATAATACTCTTTTTATCTCCCAAGGGTTAAGAGTTAACTAACACTCCATGTGCTGGAAAGCAGAATTTCTAGAATGGAACAAAACCAGTTAGAATATCCCTCAGAAAAAGGAAACAAGGGACATAAAGGTTGAGAGTCACTGGGGTCAGGAAAAAACACAGCAAGGCTTGTAAGGAAGGGTTGTTGAATCTGCCTTTGATGTTTTAATTATGAATTTTTTTTCAGAAGTGTTGCAATCACTCACAGAATGTCTTGGTTCCAGCATTTGATTATTTTTCCTCTGATTGTCTCATTTTTGTCATCATGCATGCCAAAGAAAATCCAGGCATAAAAATCTATTGCATAAAAGAGACGATCTAATAAAAACACAGAGACAGGAGCCTCCTGTGTCACAGCTTTGGTCTGTTTGTATTTCTGTGTTTGCCTCAGGAAAAACCTCTTCATTCTTGAAGGGTCAAACAGGAATTTTCTGGTACTGGCACACGTTACTTGTTTGCTCTTTTTTAGTTATGTCTTCTCTCTTCACATGTAAATAGCTTTTTTTGCTATTTTTTTAGTTTGCTGTCTTCTATCTTGGATGGGTGCAGTCTTCCAATGTATTATTGTTCTCCTATAAAGTCCAGGTTCAATAAGCAATCCATCATAACTTGCTTCACAGAAAGGAATGGAACAAAGACTATTCAGATGAGACTATATCCTGAAATTTAACTCAAAGCTCCTGGAGAGTAAGCTTCTGGAGATCTATGTGAGTCCCAGAGGTCTGGCTTTGGACCAACAAAATTATACCACAATAAATTGTGACACAATGGGGGAGGAAATGAGAACAGGTTGTGGAAACTGGGGTAGAAATGCTGTTCTGCCCTCTTTATGCAGATGAAAGAGGGGCAATGGTGAATGGTTGGTGGGTGGTTTTCTTAGATAAGCACAACAAAAATGTGTAGAAATCTCCTCAAAACTTGTGCAACATCCACAAATCTTGTGCATGTTTAGGACCTGCAGAAAACAGAACTGTCCTGTATCCACTCAGCAAGGAAGCCAGTTCCTGAGAGGAGAAGTCTTGTTTCCATCTGACCTCCCCACATCCCAAAGCTCCTCCTTGCAGAGAAGCCTTAGGAGTATTTTAAATCCCACCACACTACATCATTTTAACATCAATACCAATTTTGCATGGAACCTAAACCATGACAGCACTGTCCTGGGGGTACTAAACCCCCAGGCTTCTGTTCCCTGGAGAAATATATGTTTCCAACTTGAGAAACAGTCTGTTTCTCTGGTTGCTCTTCTGCTTTCATTCCTTTGCCCTTCTTCAATCCTTTAGTGTCAGTTACCCATAAGGGCAGTGCCCAAACCATGAGGTGCAATTGATAGATGACATAGGTGAGATAGGGCTGCTGCTGGGGGTTTGTTTGTACAAAAAACTTCCCATAAGGGATAACTTAATGGGAATCCCACTCTAGAGCCTGTAAATTTTATCCTGTCACCAGTCTCTTAAGACTCAATAAAACAGCTTTGAGTATTCAATGTTTCTTGCTATGATGGTTCTTATCCAGGTACCTGTGAAGTGTCTGTTCTTGGAAGTCTGAGATCTGGCTTTTAATACATCTCCCCTAGGACTCATCTGACAGCAAAGCATGTGAATGTCCTCAGCCCAAAGTAAAGAAAGTTTAGGCAATGTTTACTTGCTGTGAGAAAGCAACTTTAAGATGGAAAGAAAAAGTGAGCAGAAATGAAAGATGGCTTTATTTTTAGGAAAGATTGGCTTTGAGTAACAATTGTTGCAGAGCTCAGGACTGTTGTTAGCAAAGAAAGGATTTCTGATCCTGTAAGAATCTTAATATAGCACTGCTGGCTCTCTGCTTCATGGTGATTCTTTCATTTTTTGTCTTTGTAAAAAGCTTCTTGTCTGGAGATTGGCTGTGATTTAATGGTATTCTTCTAACCTGCCTGTCCATAACAAATTCCTCAGCAATTCAGAACATTTAAAGAGCATTTAGAGCCTTGGGGGGGAAGGGAGGGGGATGTTCTGTCTTTATTTCTCCCTAAATCACAGGATATCCAGACTGTGCACCCAAGAAAAGCCATAGTATTGGAGTGCTTCCTGCGGCCCGAGAATTGCATCTTGGTCGGGGCCAAGAAAAGAACACACTGCATGCAGGCATACTTGTGAACAAGAGGCAAGACTCTGTCCCTAAAAGATGAGCATGTGACAAGTGACTGCAGGATAAAATGCCACCTGCATACTTGTACAAAGATGGAGCACTTGACGCTTTTGTCTTTGCAGCTGCACCTGGCACCCCGAATGTGAGAACTGAATGCACTGTGGAGATTTCCATCTGCACTATTTAATTTGCTGTATGTTGACAACCCACGTGCTCTTTGCACAGTGTTAGTACCACACAAACTACCTTTTAATTTCTCCTTTCAGAAGGTTCATAATAACGACTGCCCAGACCTTTTTGATCTTGTTTGTCTTGTCTTCTGATGCCTCCTGCTGTTTCCTTTGTTTTTCAGCTCGCCATGAAGTTATCACCAAAGAGATCCTTGAGCTGGATACGTGGGAGAACCAGTGGAACGTGGTGGCCACCAATGTCCTCATGCACGACAGTTACGATGTTTGCCTTGTTGCTCGGCTGAACCCACGGGATCTCATCCCTCCTCCTCCAGATTTAGTGGACCAATAGAAGTTCAGTGACTCTCAGTGCTTCCAGATTCTGCAGAGATTGAAGAATTTGTGGAGACAAATCCTGCATTGGCTCTGGATCACAGCTGAGTCCCAAAGAGAAGAAAGGGCAACATGTGCTTAAGGACATAATTGCCTTTGAGCTGTGCTTCTCTGATGATGCTTAATTTGATAGTACTGGTGCTCTGGACTTCTGTGGTTGAAAGCCAAGGTTGTCCAGACTTTGTGTGTGGCTCTTCATCTTCAATCTGGCTGTGCAAGCTCCAATGCTGGGTGAAGCCTGGGCTTCTTGGAATCCTTTGCCTCACATGTGCAGTGGCAGCCCAGGGCTCAGCTCACAGCAGACATATGACAGAAAGCTCTAGCCAGGGAAATTCCTCATTTGCTGTTCATCCCACTTGGATCTACTAAGCTACCCAGGAAGCTAAAAAATAGATTAAGTCAGCTGATGAAAAACAAGTGCCAGATTGTAATTGACTGATGCAAAGGTAAAACATAGAAAAGCCTTTGTTTGAAACAAAATCCCATTAGCCAAGGTCCATTAGCCAAGAACACCAGCTCCTGCAAACATCATCTAAAGCATAGACATAACTGGCAAGACATCCTGTCTTTACTAATAGACCTGAACCTGTTGTAGTAGAAAACTAATCCTTTGGCAGCAAGTCACAAATGAGTCTTTTATTAGGGCTGGTAGGCAGTCACTACCAAAGACACGAAGAATTTTGAATTTTCACATAAATCCTATTTATTATAAAGTCTGTTATAACCAGGATCTTAGAGCTCAGGGAACTTCCCTTGAGAGATGAATAAAGAGATGCAATCTAAAAAGTAATAAATGAGACCAGTATTATCTGCATATCAGTATTGCAGCTACAGGGAAAGGAGACATGTGCTAAACAATAAACGTTTATATAACAGGAATAGCTTTAATGGAGTAGCATAAGGTTAATTCTCTACCAGTAGAATTGGCTATAATCAAAGGGAAGAGGAACGATTCAAACAGCGCTTCTGAGGGCAGTGTTAGCCTTTATAGGGCTTGAAGACAGTAGGTTAGAGTGAAAATTCTACTACAGTCCCATTTGAATTACCAATAACTATTCATCAGTTCTCTGGTGCCTACCTTGCTGTGTATCTGTCACTGCCTGGGCAGTACAGACAAGAGAACTGGAAATCTCATTGTGCTCTTGGGCCGCAGTTTAAATGACAACATGCTGCCATGCAGACTGAATGTCAGAGGCAAACATAAGACTAAAATATCATTGTCAGCAAGAAGTGGCTTTTGATAACTACAAAAGCAACAACAAAAGTGGAAAAAAAAAAAAAAGAAAAAAAAAAAAAAAAAAAAAGGAAAAAAAAAAGGCGCAAAGAAATTAGGGTAATTTACCAGGATTTGTATTTTAGAGCATCTCAATTTTCTATTTCAATCATGTTTTAGGCCACAAAAATGCCAGCTTTTTTTGTTGCTTTTTTGACTGCAGTACTAGTGGCAGAAAGAGATGGAGAGGATGATCCAAAAGCCCTTTCACAATTCCGACTTTTGTTATTCATTAATTATTCTATAAATATACAGTGGGAATATTAAGCTCCCATAACTGTTATAAGGAAGATCCCTAAGTTTTCCTGATAACTCTAGAAGGACATTGAGGAATGCTCAGACAAGAAGGGATTTGGGGGGAAGAAATTAAGGAAAACACATAGAAAAAGAGTAAATCCATGATCCTTACAGCTAATTGCTTGTTTCCCATTACATTTCCCAAGCAGAATGTGTGCCACAACCTAAACATGTACTCTGGTTTTTGCATAATTTCAGTATTATTCAGCCATCCTTTTTTCTTTCCGTTGCTCATATGTAGGTTATCATGTGCCTAGAACGGAGTTGTGACAACCATGAACTTCAGCAGTACAAATCAGTGACCAGTTCCTAAAATCTCAACCCCTCTGGTCATCAAGTGCAGTTGTAGGTGTAAGATCAAGGAGGCAAATTCTCCTTTAATAAGTTTTTAAACAAAATCAGCAGGAAGTTCTTCCAATCAATAACCATCCAATATTGGAAACTCTTTGACTCTTGTTGTTACTGTGAAATAAAGGCAATTTTGTTTTAATTTCTCTACAAGGCTCCTAAGGCAGCTGGAAGCAATGCTCTTGAGCATCCAGTAAGGAAGGGTTTCCTTGTAAAACTCCAAATTCTGCAACTGTAGGTACTGATTTTCTTTTTCTTTTTCTTTTTCTTTTTCTTTTTCTTTTTCTTTTTCTTTTTCTTTTTCTTTTTCTTTTTCTTTTTCTTTTTCTTTTTCTTTTTCTTTTTCTTTTTCTTTTTCTTTTTCTTTTTTTTCTTTTCTTTAGGGAAGATTGTTTTATTTTGATCTTTGGTCTCTGCTCTGTGGCCTGTTACTTACAGTTCTTGTGGTTTAAAGCCCAGGCTGATCTGCTGGATTTCACTCTCTGAAAGACAGTCTATTTGGAATATTTCATGGAAAGAAGGGAGATATTTGCAACCTTTCATTAGTAATATTTGACCATGTATGTGAAACTCAGCTGGCACTCTTCAATTAAACTTTTATTTCTGTAGTGAGTTGGCCGTTTCTTTCTCACTTCATATGTTTTGCCTTTATGGCTGATATTTAATGAGCTGGATGGAAGGAGAGTATATACTCTGAGAAGGTCTGTCTTGATAACTGAGGAGAGCAATGACATATTTTATATACTGGCCTTGTAATCAGTGAGCTTGAACTGCATTGGGCAGTGAGCAGGTTTTTTTCCATGCAGCACAGCCAAGTGACCTTCCCTCACATGCACTGAGCATCACCTTTCCTGCTGCTCCTGGGGTCTGGCTGCCAGTGGGGACCCTCATGTGTCTGTGTCTGTTTCTGCCCAAGTCAGAATGTCCAGCACTATTCATCAAGCAGGGGAATGGGTTTTTTCTGGATTAAATATCTAGGATGGGGGCACCAACTTCTTAATTTTATGTGGGCCCTATGCAGTTCCTGGGTTGCCCTTGGGTTGACTGTGGTTTCCAAACTAGTATTTGAAAGTGTAGCTTCTGTGAGGAAGGCAGAAGCAGAAAGCATTCTTACTGAGAGGCATATTTCTCAGCCAGCATCCCTCTGAGAGTATAAGAATATGCAGGTCTGCTATGTCCATGGGTTATCTCACACTGCTATGAAAGTCCTTAAGAGTCTTAATTTCTTCTGTGACAAAACCTGATAAAAAACAAAAAAAAAACCCCCACCAAAACCAAAAAACAACCAACCAAACAAAAAACCCCAAAACTCAAAAAAACCCAAACAAAAATTTACAGAGTATGCATTCTCCAACCTCCACCAAGTGTGGGTTTCACTGAAATAATATTTTACTGCAGCCCCTTTCCATCTGAGCAGCAGTTAGCTTACTGTTTCATCAAGACTGAATTTATATCATCTATAACTCTAAAATGCAAGCAGTGCTGGAAGCTACCAACTGTTTAAATGAGTGGGGGGTTTATGAAACAGAAGCATATACTACAGTTTCATTTGAAGTGTTGAACTACTTCACTAGTTCCCATACATGAAGAAAAATGTTGGGATGGTAGCTGGTTACATGGCACACAGGGAATAAAGCAAAAGAATTAAATGCTACAAAAAGCTAATTGAAGCTCTCATTTTTTAACCCCAGCTAATGTTTTATTTTGAAATTGTCCATAGATAACTGACTTCATAAAGATCCCTGCAGATTTCTCATATTTGTTTTCATAGATGTGGCCACACAGGAAACCATCAGGCATCTCAGTACTGATCCTCACACTGTTGGGGTTGGTTGCCTGTGTCTCAGTCCCTGCCCACAACAGGCAAACACACACACCCATATTGCATGTGTGCAATATTGAAATTTATGGGGCAGTATCTGAATTGTGTTCCAGCAGACACACATTCTGGCTCAGAAAGCCTTGGTTTGCCAAAAGAAAATTGTCTTGGTGCACACAGAGCTGTCAGCACTTCTACCAGCACTCCCAAAGGTGCTCCAGGTAAGAGCCTGAGGGAGCAGCAATACAAGAGGCTGACAACAGAGATGGGAAGTGCTCCCAGATTGTTATAACGTGGTGGAGCCAAGGTGAGATGAATGATCCTCACCGTCTCTTCGTAGGGATGGTTCAGAAATAAAAGGATTTGGCCTTGGATCCTGTGGTTTTTTTTCCTTTAACTGAGACGTGTACTGAGATCCATGATCATGTGTCAATGAGTAACAAAAAAAACCCCACAAACCCTAGATTTTTTTTTTTTTTTTTTTAGTTAGAATACTTTTTTATGTGAAGATATATTCATAAAGATCTATGTTGCTTTTCTGCTGATTTGGAAGATAATGACATTCATTTAATAAGCTGTTTACCTAGTGATGGCTGTCTCAGCTACGGGGGTGGTCCCTTTCACTGGCTGCTCTCTTAATGGATTCTGTAGCTCCTATGAAAATAAGTTTCATGAATCACAATGCTTTGAATCACCTGGTCAGAAATTCAGTTCTCATTTGCAAATGCCTGTAGCTCTCCCTTCAGCTTTTCAAGTGGACTCTATCTCCAGCTTCAAAGAAAAGCTATTTCACCCCCAGTTGTGCTCAGCTGGAACTAGAACATTTGCAATTTGCTATTATTTGACATGTAGAGGTTGAAAGCAAAGGAAATATTTGGAAATAGCAAAAATATACATAGGAAGTAGGCAGAAGTACACTTTCCTTCTCTCTTGGTGAATGTCTCAGTGTGTACTGCCCTGCCTGGTGTTTGGAGTGATTCACTCACCACCCCTGGCTGCACCCACGGCACAGGCCAGGCTGCAGCTGCGTGTTGGTATTGTTGGAGCAGAGGGACCCAGCATGGTGTGGAGCTGTGCTTCCTGACAGGCTGCCCTACCCTGCCTAATGAATTACCTTCAAACCTTACCTTTAAGTGTTCCACAGTGTTCTGTGTATTTTATATACATACGTATAACATTATTTTTAGAAGTTCTTTACTGACAGCAGTAAGATTCTTTATATAAAACACACCTGGCAACTCTGTCTTCTGCCTAGCTCATCAAAGTGCTTACAAAAAATGTTGGTCTTTAAATAATTGGAACTGTTCTGGGCTTCAAGTCAAAAAGACCCTTAAATTCCTTGCTGAGCTAAGGAACAAATGGGGAAATCTTTTAGTACTCCCTTATGTCTTCTTCCTTCTCCGATTTTTTGCTGGCTGTACCTCTCTCCTCAGTTTTCTCAAAGTTTTCTCCTTAGTGTTTTCTCAAAAGTTTTACGCAAATCTCTTCTGTTTCTCTTCCCCGGTCCCATTTCTTCCTCAGCCCATTTATCTGTCCAGTACTTCAACTTGTTTCTCCTTAAGTTCCCCAGCTGTTGGGAACAGCCACTCAGGGGTGTTCACCATCTCCAGACCTTACAGCAGCCTATGGCTCCAGCATCAAACCAGCTCTGAAGGACAAAAGGAAGATCACACCAGCTGCCTGGATTTGTGGACATTCATCTTTGGGCAGGTTCTAGCTGCAACCCCAATTCTGCTCTTCATTCTCATACCAGATGAATCATGCCTGTTCTGTAATTCCACAGATCCTGTGGCTCTGGCCGGGCTTGGGAGGTGACCTGCGTCCTGCTCAGCCTTGCTGCCATCTCACTGCATGGTGCTGCTGAGCTTGACATTAAATGCCTCCCATACTGTGTGTGCCATGGCTGTAATGACTGCAGGCACAAGCCATTATCATTATCTCTGATTCCTGAACACTGGTTGCTACAAAAACTGCCTGAAGCACAGAGGGAGGCGTCTTCATTAATGCATTATAGCTCACGTCTTAAAGCCAGATTTCCTCCTGCATTTTCAGCCGGGCAAGGTTTCACTAAAGAACTGGGTCTCTAATTTATCAGGTTTTAATATTGGTATTTTTTCTCCACTTTGTCCTTTTCTAGTCATTCTTTATAATAATACAAGTGATTTCACCAGCTTTTCTGTGGAATGCATTATCCAAATCAGCCTCCCAAGGCCGCTGGCTTTTCATTATCAGGGTCCAAGTACGGCCACTAAAGTGCCAGTCAGCTGCACTACTTTATTTTCTCATTCAGCAGTTTCATAGTAGAGGAAATGTATTTCATCCATACATGCAGTAATGTGAGAGGAAACCACTTCCCACATACACAAATTCCTGACTCATTCCTTTCAAATGTGGCTGAAACAACTGCTGAATCCAAACATAAAAAAGCTATAATACCCGTTCAATAAGGCTTTTCCAGGCTTCCCAGTATGAGGAGGAGGATCACAGGGAGATGTCTTGTAACTAGAGCACTGATTGGAAATTAGAACCTCTGGGGTGTGCTTTCAGTTCAATCACTCCATTGACTAGTCTTGGGCATCTGGTCTCTCTGCCCAGGTTCACCCATGTGAAACAGTTATAATAATACATCCCTACTCATTTTGTGGGTCTGCCTCAGTGTGTTTAGAGAGAGTGGCTCACATCTCTGTAATGTTATATTGAGATCCACATATCAGAAAGTGTTATATGGTGATAGAGCAATAACTCTGTTGCACTGCTCTCACCTCCTTGATTTTTGGTGGCGCATGTGTCAGTAGTCTTCAAAAGTGAGCCTTTCTGGGAGAGATTGGGTGTTTGCAGCCAACAAGGGCATTTTGTTAACTCCATCACAGAAAAGCAACACCACATATATAACTGTTGATATGTTAAGTAGAATAAGGAATGTAGGGCTTATTATGTGTACCTTCATAGCCAGTCTCACTTCTACACAGGCAGAACTAATCTCAGTAAATTGAGAGGTCACTAATTGAGGCTAAATTTGAACAGTAGTAATTAGAAGGATGAATGAACTGTATTCTTCTCAAAGCAAATGTGATTTAATAAAATATGCCACTTAGACACAGTTGCAGTGGAGCCAAAAAAGAGAAGGTGTTTTGCAGAACTGTAGTAGATTTACTGGGTAATTGAGACCTGAGTTTAGATGATCTACCACATGTTTTCTAGGAAAGCTTCAGCTCTCTGGGGAGCTCTGTAACAAATCTGTGACTGATTTAACTAGCCACTAAAAGGCCCTGCTGCATGCAAGGAGTCATCTACAGAATATGCATAAGAGGGTTTTACAATATTGCTGAAACAATGTGGCATCTACTTGCTCAGCTACTGAATTAAATAAAACTAAGTAAAATTTAAGGGGTTCTTAAATTTTTTATTGCTTGAGCATCCTTCAGTAAAGACATGTTTTAAGGTTGCATTGCCCAATTAACTACTTGAATAGTCCACGGGTACACTATAAAGTGTATAGGGAAAGGTAAGATAAAAAAGTAAGAAGAAAAGTGACTTTTAAAGGGGTCTGATTCCATCTCTCTTCTTCTGTCAGCAGGAACACACCTCCATCTAGGCAAAGCTATGGCCATCTTGCTGCTGTGAGATGTGATTTTAAGCTGAATAGATGTACCCAAGCCAGATGTAATGATTAGCAGTGAAGATTCAATAGTGCAGGTGCCAGCTGTCAGAGCAATTCAGTGTGATCTCTAGCTGGCTTGGACAGCCCATGCTGAAGCCCAAGCTGTTATAGGCTCACTGCTCTCATTAATTATCAGCCTCAGCTGAAGCTAACTAAGGTATTCACTCATGCTGCAGTCAGAAATCCTAAATGAGTATAAAAAAAGACTAAATCTGTAGTTCATCTGCAGGATTTGAAAAAGCATTTTGCAGCCAGATCATTTTGTAGTCCATGTTGCCATAAAGCTACAAATTGCTTATACCAGCACAGCGAGGCACTGAGAACAAGTGCTCACTAAGGGGTGTGTGGCACAGCAGCTGCTTGTGCCAGCACTGCCACTTGAAAATTCACCCATCAAAGCATGCCTTGATGCACCAGCATTCACCTCAGCTCGGGAGCCAGCCCACTGGAAAGCCAGCTCTTTGGAGTGCTCTGAGGGGACAAACAGTCAAAGGCTATTATACAAAGACTGAAATAGCTCCAAAGCCATGTCATAGCTGGTGCATTAACAGCTTACTGCTTGATGGCTTCTCGGGCTCTCAGACAAAGATGCCAAATAGCAGATGAACAAAACCACAGGACAGGAAATTTACCCTCTTTCCAGTGTTCACAGATGATAAAGCCTTCCTGACAGTTATTGTTCTGTGTTTTCAGAAGGGATGAGGAATCCACTGCTACCCAGCACTGCAGCATGGAGCAGCCCAAAATCACAGCTCTCTTGGCCAGGAAATTTGCCACACTAATGCTGCTGCCCTAAGCAGCTCAGTCTTTAATGTGATTTCTTTGTTTCTTTTTCCAGGCAAGCTGCTGTAACAGCAGTGTTCACTAAAGGCTGCTAAGCCTCTTGGCATGTCTGTAAAACTCAGGCGTGTTAGCAATTCGCTTGCTCTTCCTAGTTGGCCAGCATCCTGCCCACTTGTATTTAAGGACTTTAAGTGTTTGTACTACTCTGATATTGCACAGATCAGGGTGTAGTTACTGTTTTATTTCCCTAGCTGAGCTAAGTAAATATTGATAAAGATTTATATGGCCTACTTTCACAAGGAAAGTAAATCTTTGTAAGTAAAAATTCAAAGTGAAGCTATAACTTGCTTTTTTTGGAGCCATGTGTTCACTGTGTATTTAATCATATTTCTGTTGTTATTGGATTTACTGGATGCATTTTATAAAGTGCATTAGGAGATCCACAGGGATGTCTACCCAGAGGATGTGACCCAGCAGGATTTTTGGCCAATGATGGAAATAGAAGCAGGATCAAACCAAGCCTGTTAAATGTTAGTATTTTAAAAAGCCTTCTCTGAGACTGAGAGATAAATAGTTATCAAAAATCAATAAAAAGAAGTGATATATTGTAATTTATATCTAGTCTGGATTTAAACTGAAATTCTTACGAAGAAAGAGGATCAAGAAAACATTTTGTATGCCCAATCTGAATCCAAACCTGAAATTATCCATCTGCTGAAAGTCACTGTTGTTCCAGTGAAAAATATGGGTGGATAAATTCTAAAGGAACCAACTGTTAGGATCAACATAAAAGCCACTGTTGAACCATCCATAAAGATCAGCTGCTCAATTTAAACCATAATAGTTTTTTGATAGATCTCAAATCTACACCAAATTCCGCATCAGTAAATCAGCTGAGACAAAAATGGAGTCAGAGAACACTGGAAATATAGCTGCCTGGGGACAGCCCAGAGTCTGACTGCAGAAGTGCTGGTCACTAGGTTAATGACACATTGAAACCCTTTTGTAGTAGGGGAAAAAATCCATTAAAAAAACCTACAGAGACATCTAGCTCTATGACCTGACTGCTGCAGTTGTCTGCTGTACAGTGGATTATTATGGAGATAAGCAAGCATGACAAAAATATTACAATGACCTTTAAAAATGGGAGACTGGAAATTCAATGTTGTTTTACTTGCAAAGTGTTTCTCATGCAAGTGTCCCAGGGACATGTTTTATAATAAAGTTTGTGTGAAGTACAATAAAAATCAAATCAAAGCCCATTCACTACATACCAAACAGAACAGCTCAGGTTCCAGCTTTGGTTTTAAAGCCAGGAAGATAATTCACTTGATGAATTTCTGCTGCTGCTCAGAATTCCAGAAGAAAGACAGTTTCTCAAAACATAGTTTACAAAAAGTTTGGATTTAAAAACTGATGTTGTCAAGAGATCAAAATTGAAAGAATCACAGAATTATTCAGCAAGAGCTTCAAATATCCATAAAATAAACAGAAATCAGTTCTTCTGTTTCCGGGATCAAAAGCAGAATTTTACATGTACAGCATTTTCTTTTCAAATATGCACATGATAATTGCTGCATGCAGAAATGTCAGTGTATTGCATGTTTAATTTGCATGAAAAAGCTGTGCAGCTACAGGCTCAGCCTCACTCTGTGTGCACCCCACCAGTACAGCTTTGTGTGCAAGAGAGGAATGTAACTCCATAGCCCTGTGTGCATGAGATCATTTAAATTCAATATCCAAACATTGATTTGAAAAACAACAGCTGAAGTAGTAGTCCAATGTTCGCGTTGTTATTTGACTACTCTCAGAATTTTCCAGCTGGACTAGAGGGACTCAGTGTCAGGTGAGATTTGCTGACTTGAAAACCAAACAGCCTCCTCTGTTGGTATGCTTCCATTCCCAAATACAGGTCCAATGTGGTTGCAGCACAAAAGGTATTTTTGCTAATGCTTCATGAAATTCTAGATTAAATTAGGGCTCTGTGCCAAAAGCTGTCTCTGCAAAGGTGTAAAGGCTCTCAGGTTAGTAGCAGTGATTTCCAGCCCTGGCCCATTTCCACATGGGGAATGGTACAATCAAGCTGGCAGTGATTTTTATGTAAATTAGTCCATTATCAGAGCTATATGTATCTGGTTACTAGTCTATACACCCTTAAGGTAAATTGCTATCAGTATTTGCTAGACAAACACTTTTTTCCTTAATGTTCCAAACACTGTTGTTTGTTGGTTTTTTTAAACAACGGTTCCAGGTCAATAGTTGATGACTAACAAAAACAGATCATATAAGTAAAAGCTAGTTCTTAATCCCTAGAGATATGAAAACATTTGGTTTAGTTAGCTCTATTATATTTTTTTACAGTTAGATAAGCCACAGAAAAACAAGTAGGGCATGAAAAATAACTGATCTGTGGGGGAGAGGAGGGTTTGACACACAAAAATAGCCCCAAGCTGAAGACTTCTGAAACCTTAAAGAAGCTGGAAGAGAACACATGGGAAGCATTTAGATCGTACAGAGACTTTAACCCTGTATTAGCTGTAGGCCTTTCAGTCTTGCTGAACTACTCACCTGTTGGTTCCACATGAACAGGTACAATTTGCAGGCTGTCAGCTGAGAACCAGCCATTCTCAATCTAGTCACAGAACAACTGCTACAGGTTCTGTGGCAGCAGTCACCAACACTGCATCCCTCAGGGAAGGATGTAAAACCACTTCATTCCTCTTGCATATATTTCAACTGCCCGTATTGCATGAACTGGTGGCGGTATCTGACCTTGTTGGCTGATCTGCATAATTTTACCATAATTTGTCATAATTTGTCCTCTTCGTGGCATGGTTTAGCTAACAGAATGTAGCTTTATTACTGAGCTTTTGCTGAATCAATAGTGCTGCTCTTGTTGCAATGTTATCTTTTGTTTCTGCTCGAAATACTGAGGTTTCATGTGAAGATGCAGGATGAAACAGTATTCCTATTGCAGTTTTGTTGTTGTTCTTTGACAGGACAGGGGTCTAGCCACTGACTCTTTGTGCTGCACAAATTGTGTGTTATAAAGAAGGTCTTTTTTATCAGAGCCAGAAATGAGGATCCTTGTTATTGAGAAAGCTGTAATGCTGCCAGCTGGGAGCACGGCTTGTTAAAGGTACAGCGTTGTACAGTATTTTATCTTAATAAGATACCTTATTAAGCATTGCCATAAATACATTGAATAAAATTATGTTCTAGGAGTACTTGGGTGAACAAATTTGAGAACTAGGTGTGTGAGTCATAACAGGAGTTCAGGACTCAAAACATTTCGTGCAAAGCAGAAGCAAGATATTTAGTTAACCTCTCATGTCCTGATGATGATACTGGAAATGCTTTAGTGCATTGCAGTTTTGGACTTAAGTCTGGCATAGAAATTAAGCTTACTTCTTTGGATTTATGCTGTTTAATCAGTGGTTTGGATATCTCATTTTAGATATTGAATTTGGATTTTTTTTTTTTTTCAAATGGGCACAGGTATGAAACAACCAAGTGCAGGGCTCAGCACTTCACAATTGTTGAACCTCATGCAATTGGCCTTGGCCCATCAGTCCAACCTGCCCAGATCCCTCTGTAGTATCTTCTCTGGCAGATCAATATTCCCACCAAACCTGGTATCATCTGCAACTTCCTGAGGGTGCCCTCCAGCCCCTTGACCAGATGATATCTTTGATGAAGATATTAAACAGAACTGGCTTGTGTGGTGCCCTGGGGAACACCACTTGTAACTGGCAGCAGCTTGGGATTCCTCAGGCAGGCTGGGAAATTGTCTCCTGATTACAGACTACAAGGGAAATTCTAGCTCTGTGGAAATCAATGGAGTCTAGCTATTGGCTTAAAGGAGCTAGCAGCTGTCTCTTTTAGGTGAGTAGCAAACAATTTGCTTCAGGAATGTTGTCTGCTCAGGGTTTCTTAAAGGTCATCCTAATGTCTGTGCTCAGTTGCCATTCAGATCATGACCTTCCACCTAGTGACCTTGTTTCACACATGCTAGCACCTCTAGAGCCTATCTACCTGCATAAATGAATCTTTAGGGACATCTAACAAGCACCTGTCACACAGCCTGAGAGACAGCACGGGGGTGGCAGGCAAAAGGGACGTCAAGTATGTCACAGTTGTGGTTGGTCCCTGGAACACTCTGTCACAGCACTGGAGGTGCAGCTGCTCCATCTGAGCAGGATCTCATGGAGCTCCCCACGTGATGATCTTTTAAGGGGACTCTCAGTATAGCTGTACTCTGCAGAGGGGTCACAGAGATCTCCTGACACACCGTGTGGGGCCCAGGGCTCTGTCTGCAGGGAGCTCCTTGCAGGACTGTGGACTGTATCATATTACACTTAACACAAGGACTTCTGGTCCTGAAAGTGACCCTTGGGCATTGATGTACTGTAACAATTAAATAATGACACTAATAAAACTTGCCTACACAGTTGTGTGCATTTCATGCAAGCTGAGAGGGCATTATAAATAAAGCAGTTCTTCCACCTTGTGGTTACACAGACAACTACTGGCAGAGAGTTGAATACAAACACTGCAGCTTAGTAGACCCAGCCCATGCAGTGCTATGGCTGTCCAGGACCCCTCTGGCAGACTGATGGTACAAATATGAGCTAGCCTGGTTTTGCAAGGTGAACATACATGTTCATACATGTGCTCTCACACACGTGTGTACAAACAATAGCTTTGTAATGCCCTCTGGCCATCCCAGCCTACAGCTGCTCTGAGACCAGGATCCCAGCAGCTGGAAGGACTCCTTCATCCTCCCTGCTAAGGAAAGGCCTTTAGTGCAACAGGCAATCCTTGACACACTGATAAAATGTACTGGTGTGGGAACAGGGCGTGAGCAAGCCACAGACCTGAATAATGTGATTTCTTCAGTGAGAGGTTGTAGCTGGTTTCTGCAAGCAATGACTAGAACAAAAACGAATCATTTAAAGGCAGACACAAATTCATCTGTGCTGGTCTCCCCATTTCTACTCTCTGCTCTCATTTTCTGCTTTTTACCTCTGCTATTGAAGCAATCATGTAGCCTTTGCTGTTTGCATCAGGGTACAAATCACCACAATTAGGTCCAGCATCTGTAGTCAGTTGCCACAGAGCAAAGCTTGATTTTAATAGCAGTAATTAAATGTCAGCTTTGCACTAATGCAATAGAAGTATATTGAGATACAGAATTTTGCACTAAAGGCTGAAGATTTGCACTGTGTGAAACAGTGGAACACACTGGCTAACAAACTTCAGTGCCAGTAAGTGAATAATAATGTTTTTAATTGTCCTAAATGACATTATTTCTGAAGCAGGATTAGCTTGGGTATACAGGAGAGACCAATCTGGTTTGAAAAAGAATAGCAAAACATGGAAAGAACAAGCTGTTTTAAACCTATGTGTGCTTCTCAGATGTTGCTGTTCTCTAAAGAGCAGTTTATTAATTACATGCTATCCTCCTCCTCTTCATTATCATCATTCCAGTTGTACCAACTGACACCACTCCACACTGAGTCCTCTTGCAGTAGTAGGTGCTTCCAAAACATTGTAAAAATCAGCCCCAGTGTGTAAAATTCCATTTTTGTCATACTGTCTGCAATTGGCTGCCAAAAGAGTTCCCCAGGATAAACTGTCAAGTCCAGGGAGTCATAGCAGGCCAAAATTTGACTTAGTGTCTCACGTGGCTTTATTGTAATAATGCCCTAAGAACTGTATCTTCAGTTTCTTTTGCTCTTCACTTCTGCAGAGTGACACTTAATTATACAAAGGAGCTAAACTTGTCTCCTCCCTGTGTATTTTTTTACTAGAGTTGGCAAAACAATTTCTTTTTTTCACTCTAAGAATCCAAGGAAAGCTTGCTTTCAGCAACCGTTTTTTCTACCTAGAACTGAACTTCAACAGTAAATTCCACTTGTAGGACTGTACCCTCTTCACCCAAAATGTGAAGGTGTTCAGACCCAGGATGGACAAAATAGAGGTAGGCAAAATCTAATGAGTTTTCATCCTCCCTTTCTAAGTAGACAATTATGTGTAATTATATATATTTTTACAGCAGAGAACGAAATTATCTTATTGCCTAAAATTATTTTTAAAAAACCAAAACAAACAGGAACACAAGAAGTCTGACAGGTGAGGCAGGCAAATAACAGCCTATGAAATATTTTTCTCTATTCTTATGCCACAAAGTTTACTAGCACAAAAAGCATGTGTGACTGTGCAAATTCTGGCATCTCATTGCATGCTTCTACCACCAATCCCCTGGTCACTGCTGTGCTTCCCTATCCAGACTTCCACAGAATCACTGCTGGTTCTCCCTTTTCCACTTATCAGCTTTGATAAACTAGCACAATGTCCACATTACCAAGTAAAATAATCTTACTGAATCAACTCTGCACGTCAGTTGGAAAGCTGTTGCTTTATCTTTGATTAAAAAATTGGTGGATTAAAACCAGTTTCAGTAAACTGGATGTTTTGAAATGAGCAACTCTGGACAAGAACTAAAACATTCTCACACCCATTAGCAGATGTCTTCAATAACTCACAGCTGAGATGTATGGTTTCAGAACCTTGGAGAAAGGCAAATATATAGTCCAACAATTTAAAAAAAAGTAAAAGAAAAAAATTCGCATGGTAATTAGTGTTGGTCTTTTAAATTAATCTCAGAAAATTAGGGATGAAATAATCAAACAAAGCATACATAAGTGCTTAGAAATCGTCAGGGAGATTTTGTGGAAGCCATTATGTATTTTATAGAGCGTATAAATTTAATTGCTGACTTTAATTGCTTTGTATTAGCACCTCTATTTGCTTTAATCTTTCCCTTGACTTCTGTTTACCTTCCTTTTCAGACCACTGATAACCTTCCCTGTAGAGGCGAGGAAAACGCAGAACATGGAGTGGTTCTTGGAAAGAAACTCCTCCGTCAGGCGCTGTGAGCACGTTTCCCTCGCTGGTGCTGCCGGGTGAAACGGTGACGTGCGCATGTGCCATGACTTCCTTGACATGAGGCCCAAAGCTTCACATTTTCACCAATGGTTTATATTTTACTGAAGCCCAGCTGGATCTGGGTGTGTTACACGTGGCCTTGGGCAGTCATGGACTGTGGGACACTGACACCTGGAGCTGTCTGACATCAGACACCTAAAATACAGGTATCTAGGCTGAAGTTGTCACCTTAGTTCCCTCTAAAATAAATACAGATAAGTACCTCTAGAGGATGATTCATCTCATCTGAAAACTTGTGTGAGAAAAGCAGATTTCTCCAGAGATGTAAGGTAAGCAGAGTATTTCTCCACTTATATCTCCATTGGCCACAGAGTCCAGAGAACTACCTACACAAGTCACTTGTAAAGGGCCAAAGGCAGCTGAGGCATTCAGATAAAGCCACTCTTTCTACTGTCTGACTCGTGTTGTATGGCAGGCGCAAGGAGGTTCTTACTGCAGAGCAAGGCCTACAGTGTCCCACTACAAAAACACATAACCAGGTAATCAATTTTAAGTGTTTATTTATGTATTTATCTGTTGAAATCTCTTAAAGCAGCGCTACTCTTTCTGGTAGCTAAAACACACCTTCCTCGACACAACCTGACACAGGAGCCGATCCCACACAACATCAAGATGGCGGGAGGCGCAGGACTACAACTCCCAGCAAGCCGCGCGCCGCCATGGTAGTCACCCGCGCCATGGAGGTTATCCTTCCCTCTAGGCCGCAGAGCACGATGGGAGTTGTAGGCGGGGGGCGGTGCGGCCGGGGTTCGGCTCATGCGCGGCGGCGGCGGCNAAGCGGAAGGGGGCGGCCGCGCTCGGAGCCTGACGTGTCCCTCCCTGCGCGGCCGCCGCTCGCTGCTGCTCGGCCGGCGCCGCCATGGGCAGTGAGTACCGGGGATTCCCTGCTTTAGCGGCGCCCGCTGGGCTCTTGCTTCTTCCTCTGACCGGGAAAGCGCCGTTCCTGTGGGTGGCGGCTCATCCCGGGGAAGGAAGCGGCGCCTCGTGCCGGGCTGAGGGTGCCGGGCGCGGTGTCGGGGTGGCGGGGGGGATGGCAGCTCGGGCATGACCCTGCCAGGGACATTGTCAGAGGGAATGTGTCCGCATCCCGGAGTGAGGCGGTCAGTGTGGATCTGCAGGGTCCTCGAGAAAAAGCTGCTTGGAAAGCGTCTTAGTCGATTGCTGAATTACTGTAGATATTGGAGAGACCCTTGATTTGCATTAAATTGAATATCGAGGTCCAATGTAACTTTTCAGACATAATCGTTTGAAATTAAGAAAATATCTTTTGTGTGCTGGTCTTGAAGCTTTACTTAGTTGCCGCTGAAGTTGCAGCCTTCCATGAAAACGTGGAAAGGCACCAATAATTTCACTTCTGCACTGTTGTACTCTTCTTAGTTCAAATGCAAGCTTGGATTTGTTTTAGCAGATTTGGAATTAACTCTTCAAACTCAGAGCTCTCTGCTTGTGGGAGAACTTGTGACTTTGCAAATGCCCTCTTCTTTATATGCTCATTTTAAGACAGACTTCTGATCTAAGGCTGTGTCTTTTTGGCTAGCAAGGAATCATGGCACGAGATGTTCTGTAGACTAATTTGAATTGATGCTTCTGAATTGCGTGGGTAGGAACTGTGGCCATAAGCTGTATGGCACAAAAGTGTGTAGGAATTCTTAAACTGTATGCCTCAAAAGCGATGTATTTACAATACCCAAGGCACTTCTTTCTCTAGTATCAGAAACTACCTTGAGATAAAAGTTCTGGGATGTTGATAAACTCATGCAAAGCAACGACAGAGGTTTTTTGGTGTTGTCAATCTACTCAATGAAATGGGAAAATGCTTGACTTCCTTTCATTCTGTTCCCAGTCCAAACTGTACTTAAAATGTGCTAGTTGAATTTCTGTGTAATTAGAACAGATAAGAATTTAATAATACAAAACACACCCCTGCCCCAAACTAACTAACTAAAAATTTCTCAGAACTGGGACTTTTGTTATATAAAGTACATGTCCAAATTCAATTCAGCTTGAGCTTTTTCCAGTGCTTGTTGTATCTGTGTGTTCACTTTGTCTTTTAACTTATTTCTGTACAGTAAAATTTCTTGAAGTGATCAAGCCCTTCTGTGTTATCTTGCCTGAAATTCAAAAGCCAGAACGGAAGGTAGGTTAATAAAATTTTCTTCATAGGTTTGTATTTGTGTGATATGAAATGTTTGGAGTTTGCATTTGTGGGATTTGGGGTTTCTTCCTTCATGGGGGAATGGCAGTTTTAGGTACAGTTGTTTTTATTGGAGTGCATGTGTGGTGCATCTCATGTGAATGTGGTTGTAGAAGAATAAATGCAGTTGGGCAGATTTGTTTATGTCACAGCAGTGCATGGTGAGGTGTTGGAGGCAGTACAGATTGAAGTGTAAACTAGAGTAAGTTAAAGCAGCAGCTTGAAAATCTTTGTTTCCTAAAGCCTAATCTAAGATTATTTGCTGACATAAGCTGTTCCTTATTACTGCTTTTTTCTCATCATAAGCTCTTACTCATGAAAATGGAAGACTTATTTATTTCTGTGGAAGTACTGGAGTTACCTTGTGTTGACATAAGCTTGTTTATTTGGATTAAATTTTGAATAAAGCTTTGTAGGTTTCCTTGGTCTTATGTGGGATGAAAGGGATGAACAGTATGTTATTTTTCTTTAGGGTGTCGTGTACTTTGTCCCTCCACAAAAAAATCAAATGTGCTACTATGAAAGTTTTGCTTGATGGAACTAAGTCTTGTTATCCTGACAGTTTTATCTGTTGTTGGTTTTTGGTTTTGTGTTTATTCCCTTTAGATTCAGTTTAAGGAAAAGGTACTATGGACAGCTATCACACTCTTCATCTTCTTAGTATGCTGCCAGGTATGTTTGATTCCCTTCTTAAGGAAGAGCTGAAATGTTTAAAGCATGCAATGAAGTCTCTAATTTAATCTCTTGGTTGGAAATGCAGATTCCCTTGTTTGGAATTATGTCATCAGACTCTGCAGATCCTTTCTACTGGATGAGAGTGATATTGGCATCAAATAGAGGTATGGCCAGACTTTCAGGAGGGCATTTTTTAAAACTTGAATCAAATTGGTTTTGGACTTGCATTCCCTTCCATTGTAATGAATATAAAAACTGAAGTGGAGAGAGAAAAGTAATTTTTCTGTATTATTTAAAGTAATAAACCAGTGTGGCACAGATTTGTGGACAAAATGAGTTTATGGTTGACTGTGTGCAATCTATTATATGTACAAAGATTGAGCTTTTTTTTTTTTGAGGGAAATGGTTAGGGAAGAGACAGTTCCTAATTACCTGCATTGCTGCTGTTGCTATCTTCAAGATTTGTGTTTCAAAATCATATTCCTTGAGTGCTCTGGTTTCCTGGGTGACATCTTTGAGTCTGTCACACAGAAGATTGAAGTGCATAGTAGTTTATATAAATTTCAGTTTTTTGTAGAGGCTTTCTAATGCAGGTATGAAGGTTAAAATTCATGATAGTTCATAAAGATTTCTGTTTCTTGGGGAGGCTTTCTAATGCAGCTGTGAATTAAGAATGGTGACATTTTCCTCAATTCACTTTATCATTCTATATCATTTGAGCTGTCAGTTTATCTCATACTTTCTTTTACCCAGAGTAAATCTATTCTTGACAGCAAAAGTCTTTTTCAGTGAACACAGTATTTTTGAGGTACTGAGGAGTACTACATATCAAACTGACCTCTAAGAAACTTTTGTTAGCATTGATAACTTTTAATTTCGGAGTTTTAGGTCTTCTCCATTGTGATGTAAAGGTTCATAAACACTAACTTTGAACATCACTGTTATTCCTGGCAGGAACATTGATGGAGCTGGGCATTTCACCCATTGTCACTTCAGGGCTCATCATGCAACTCTTGGCAGGTGCTAAGATAATTGAAGTTGGTGACACCCCAAAGGACAGAGCTCTCTTCAATGGAGCCCAGAAATGTGAGTAAAAGCTCACACTGAGCACTGGTGCTTTAGAGTATCTCACCCTAACAGTGCAAAGTGTGAATTTACCATGGGGTGAATGGTGCAGTTGCACTTGTGGGTTTCTGTTGTGCTGTGTGCAGTGTTCTGCTGCAGATTCCTGTATTGCATTGGTCTTTTACTGACAGCTCTCTGCCTTGTTGGCTGGGAAGCTTCAGAAAGGTGTGAAAAGGAAAAGTGTTGGTGCAATTGGAATTCCTGCTGTAATCTCCCCAGATAAGGGAAGCAATGTAGGGACTGTGGAGACTCAACTTTTGAACTGTAATGGTCAGTGTTAATCAGAGTATCTCATAGTGATTAAGATGTGTGTTGTAGCTGTTTATACCTTGCAGCTCCAGGCATGGGTCTTTCTCATTAATAAGGAGTCTCTGTTGTCAGTTGATAATCACTTCCAGAAAAAATTGTGTGTTTTGTAGCTATTTGAAGCTGTACACTATTTACTGATATGTGTACCTGAAAAAAATCATAAATTGCTACAGTAATATCTTAACACCCTCAGAGCTTTCAGTATCTAAAGCAGCCTTTGGTAACCAAACCCACTTGCTTCTAAGTGCCTTTGTTTCTGAGCTATCTATGTGCATTTCTGTTTTCAGTGCCAGATATCAGACAACAAAGTTAACTTGCTCTTGAATTTAAACATCCTGTGATTTATGTATTCCTTCCCAAATGTTGTGGTTTAACCCCATCTGGCAACTAAGTATCACATGGGACAGTTGCTCCTTCTCTCTCCTGTGGGAATGAGAGAATCAGAAAAAAACCAAACCGAAACTCATGGATTGAGATAAAAAAGTTCAATAAGTGATACAAAGTATAATATAATAACAACAATAACAACTGTAACAAAAAGGAGAGAGAGAAATAAAACCTCAAAGAAAGGAGTGATGCACACTATAGTGCTCATGCCCAGCCAGTTCCTGAGCAGAGATCAGCCCCTCCTGGCCAGTCCCCCAGTTGCTGTGCTGAGCCTGATGTTCCTGGTATGGAATATCCCTCTGGCCCCTTAGGGTCAGCTGTCCTTGTCATGCTCCCTCCCAGCTTCTTGTGCACCTGCTGGCTGGCAGAGCAGGGGTACTGAGAAGTCCTTGACTTGGGGTAAGCACTGCTGAGCAACAACTCAAACATCAGCACATCAGCTTGTTATCAGCTTTATTCTCATGGAAAATCCAAAACACAGCACTCTACCAGCTACTACCAAGAAAATTAACTCTATCTCAGCTGAAACCAAGATTCTCTACAAAGAAGTGATTTCTATTTCTCTAATTGCCTGGTAACATAAATATCCAGGACAAACACCTACTTTTTCTTTTTCTTCTGTAGTGTTTGGAATGATCATCACCATTGGACAGTCTATTGTATATGTAATGACTGGAATGTACGGAGACCCATCTGAGATGGGTGCTGGTATCTGCTTGCTTATCACAATCCAGGTAATTTGTAGTCTTCTCTACTTACTCTTCCCCTGAAAGGGTCAAAATGAGCCTTATGGACAGGCTGTCCCACGTGCAGAGAAAAAAGGCCCAAGAATCCCTGCTTCTTCACATGTAGTCTAATCTTTTAATACACATTACTTTTCTAACAAAATGAAAAATGCATACAACTAATGCTGTATTTCGTTTTTTTTACTGTAGCTTTTTGTTGCTGGTTTGATAGTTCTGCTCTTGGATGAGCTGCTCCAGAAAGGATATGGTCTTGGTTCTGGCATCTCTCTCTTCATTGCTACCAATATCTGTGAGACCATTGTGTGGAAAGCATTCAGCCCCACCACAGTGAACACTGGGAGAGGTAATATGGCACAGTCTGTTTTCTTTATCAGTAGTTTGTATAAAAAGGCATCACCATTTTTTTTCCACACTGTTAATGCTAAATACAGTTACTACTATCTTGGCTGTGTAGTGAATCTTGCTAATGCAGCAGATGCTGCTGTGCAAAGTGCAAGCACAAAGACATTTTATTATTTTGTAGTATCTCACAAGATACTTACTGATCTTGAATTTGACAGTGCCTTCATTTAAAGTCAACAATAGTAGTAGACTGCCCTTGTATTATGGTTCCTGACCAAATATTAGCTGTTTCTTTCTGCTCCTTGCCTTTTTTACACTTTGCCCTAAAGTCCTTGCTCTCCAAACTCCACTGGAGATGATCCTGTTTACTGCTGTATAGTAGAAAACAGAAGTGAGGTTATGCCATTTGCTGTAATCCAGACAATAACCCGTGTCTCACCACAACTGACACTAGAAAGCTTGATGCTTCCCTGTAAGCTTACTTTTTTGTTTAATCAGGAGGAGGCAAAAAAGAACTTGGTGCTTGTCAATGTTTCTAGAGACCATTAAAGTTATCCCATGCTGGGTTATGATTTAGTTTCTAGGCCACTACAAGGGGATTAAAAAAAAATCTTGGAAATAGCATAGCTGATAGGAAGGGTGACAGTATAAAAGCTTGAGAACATGCTCAAGATGCAAAAGACTCAGAGAAATCCCATTCTGAATCCTGTAGTCCAGAAGTATGCTTAATGGGACACAACACTGAAGCTTGGAGATGATAACAGCCCACCTTTTTCTTTTCCTTTCCAAGGCATGGAATTTGAGGGAGCCATCATTGCTCTGTTCCATCTCCTGGCTACGCGCACAGACAAAGTCCGAGCTCTCCGTGAGGCCTTTTACCGTCAGAATCTTCCCAACCTCATGAATTTGATTGCCACCATCTTTGTCTTTGCAATTGTCATTTACTTCCAGGTCAGTTGGAATAATGAGTGTTGTAAAACTATATGGAAGTAGGTCTGAAATTTGCTTCCTTCTACAAGAAATTATATATTCACGAGGCTCATTTTTGTACCTGCAGCATCCGGATGTTTATTATACACTGCCTTCTCTTAATCAGTTTTCACACTTACTGTAGTCACACAGAAGACTCGAAACTTACTTTGATCTCTGAAAAAAGAAACAAAAACCCCCAAATAAAAATATCCTAGATGCATGTGTGCATGTGATACTGTCTAAACCAAAAGCTATTGCTTTTTACTGGGAAATACTTTGAACTTTTTAGGCCTGTGTGTCTCTTACTGTTTGTTGCTGAAGAATATAGGAAGTTTTAATGTTTCTTTTCCTGGATGCTTTGTTCAGTCTTCTTGAAACTTCAGATTTCTTCTGATGTGTAAATCTTTCATACCTTCTTGTGTGTGGGTGTGTGTTTATACAATCATGCAGGCTTGCAGACCCTTTGCAGAAGGGGTCTCCTCATGGAGAGGACAGCCCTCTGAGCAGAGTATTTGTACTTGCACAAAATGATTGCAGATTCCTTCTGTTGCTGTCAAGGCCTTGCACTTGAATTTATGATCTCTGGTATGGGTTCACATCCAGGTGTAACGGGGGACTTTCTTTTGAAAACTTTTCAGGGCTTCAGAGTGGATCTCCCCATCAAATCTGCTCGCTACCGGGGCCAGTACAACACCTACCCTATCAAGTTGTTCTATACTTCCAACATTCCCATTATTCTCCAGTCTGCCCTGGTGTCAAACTTGTATGTCATCTCCCAGATGCTTTCTGCCCGTTTCAGTGGCAACTTGCTGGTCAGCCTGCTGGGCACCTGGTCTGTGAGTATTGCTTCTCACCTTGCATACATCTTTACAAGGGCACCAGTGGAATGTGGGGTGGAAGAGATGTTCTCTGAATATTAAAGCATGCTTTGATAGGTAGTCATGCACACTGAAACTCCTAAATTAGTAATTTGTTTGAATTATTGGTAGCATATGAGGCTTGCTGTGATGAATGTAAATGTGTGTGCTGCTGCAGTAGTAATGATGCAAAGTGACACAAAGGTGACACAAACTTTTCTAAGACTTGGCTCAATGGCTAAGAAATAGTGAGAAGATCTGTGACTGACTGCTTCCTTCCTTCTTCCAGGACACATCATCTGGAGGCCCTGCTCGTGCTTACCCCGTTGGTGGACTCTGTTACTATCTATCACCTCCAGAGTCCTTTTCTTCAGTGTTGGAAGACCCTGTACATGCAGTTGTTTATATTGTATTTATGTTGGGCTCCTGTGCTTTCTTCTCTAAGACATGGATTGAAGTCTCTGGCTCTTCTGCCAAGGATGTAAGTTTAAAATGACAAATTATGTAAGCTTACATGGTGAAAACAGGTGGGCTGTTGTAAGAATAAGACTGAATTTCCTCTGAAAAAGCTGTTCTGCTGGTAATCTTGCTGGTAATATTCATTGTTTATGTAAACAGGGACTGTGTCTTTTTTTACCTGGGAAAGATTAAGACAGAATGGGGGTCATTTTTTCCTGTTTCCTTTACTGCTTTTTCAAAACAACATCAAGACTTAAATTGCTTTCATTGGAGTTAGGAAATTTAGGACATAGAAACATGTGATTGGTGTGAGAGCAGGAAAAGTAACAGGAGAGGTAGAAACTCTTTCATTGCCACGACAGGTGCACTGTGTGCAAGGCAGTTGCCACTTAAAAACTTGCAGGTAAATCTCAGCCATTCCTGACACAGAGAGTTCTGAGCTTCCTTTGTGGGAAAATTAACTAGAGGTTGTTATTTTTAACTTGAGAGAGCTGACAATGGAGAATATAGTGCCATTAATGTACCTGAGGCTAGCTTCTCCAAAATTCCATTTGCTGCTGGATATTTAACATTCAGGAACTATATCATCCTGAAATAGGAGTTGGAAAGCAAAATGGAAATTTGCTGTCATTGTGGTATATTTGTATTGTGTAGTTTTGTGTAGGAGGTGAAGTTTGGCAGCCATATGGAATGGTTTAATCCATTCTTTAACAAATAAGTAATTGCATAGTTACTGTAACAGCGTGAGCACTTTCTTGTTTTGGACTTGAATCTTGCTGTTCTCAGGCATGCAGGGGGCACTCACAGCCATGTACAGTCAATTTTATATTTCAGAGTAAATAAACAGTTTTTAACACTTTAATATTTTCTCTGATACTAAGTAAAATTATTTTAAGTTCATGCAAAAAAGGTAAGAAATAAAAGTTAGTATATCATTACTTAAATGGTCTCTGTATAGTGGAAAACTGGAAGCTAAGTCTTCTGAAAGTGTGTTTTCTCAGTGCATGGCTTCAGTGATGAGCACCTTCATGTTCCCCTGCTAGAGTTTGTTACCCAGAGTTGTTCATAAAGGGTTTGCAGGGCTCTGCTCTAACCCTGTGCAACAGCAGAAATCCAGTTTAAGAATAATGGTCCAAGAAGGGATTCTAAGTCTGGTTTCTAGTGTGGCTCCACAAAGCTGACTAAGCTGAATGCAGGGAACTGGAACAGAAAGGACACTTCAAGGAATGGTTTTGCAACATCTACAAAACTCTCATCAGGAGAAGGGCAGCTGGCAAAACATGGGTTGAATTATGTATGAGAGCCTACCAGTATTCAGATTTTTTTTTTCCTTAGTAGGACTAGAATTATCCAGAAAGCTTTGTATAATTGACAGGTAGAAAAGTACCTGTGACTGTAATTTATCTGAAGTTAAAATACAGGGTATTTTAAACTCAGATGAATAATGTAAAACACAATCCAAAACCTAAAACAATACAAAAAGTGCCCAACCCCACCACCATTTACTGCAATGTTTTGCTTCTGTTTCCCCACAGTCCTTGCACAGCACATTTCATGGCCTTGGTAAATGACACTAAACTTACTTGCTCCATTCCTTGATTCAATACAGGTTGCCAAGCAATTGAAAGAACAGCAGATGGTAATGCGAGGCCACAGAGAAACTTCAATGGTACATGAACTCAACAGGTGAGCTACATATTCACTGCCTGTTCATGCAGTGTTGTTGGCAAACACGTGGCAAAGTTTGCTTTGACTTCCATTTTCTAGACCCTAGAACACAGATACTATTTCAGCTTTGATGTTACAGGCATGAGACATAGAACATTATCTCATTAATGGAAGATATGTACAGTACAGCTTATTTTTGCCTTGCATTTAAAGAATTTGCCTTAAATTCTGGACCTTTTGTTTTCCTGTTTTATTTTTTCATTTATATATTCTTCTCAGGGTAGCTAATAATGAGCATTTCAGTTTACTTTACTAATTCAAGCTGACCCAAAGTATTTTCTTGCTATAATTTTTTCGTATGTTATTCATCTTGAATACTGTTTTCATGCAGACCTTGCTTCTAAAACAAGCAGTTACTTAAATCTAGGTGCAGAGGTGAGCAGGGGTCGATGTCTTTAGGTTTTCAGATTACAGGGTAGGACCTATGTACCCTTTGTGTTATAGAAATGTTATTGTAACTTTGGATTTCAGTCATCTACAGGTTATTTGAAGAGCCAGTGGCCGTAAGTTTAATATTTGTGCATAATTGCATGGTGGACTGTAATACCTTCTGCTCCTAGTGTAGCATCTTTTTCTTCTCCAGTCCAGTTGAGCATTTTATCTTACCCAGTGTACTGGCATTATTGTATGTGCCTTACCTTGGATTGCAGACCCACAGGACAAGAGAGTATTCTGCCATTGGCTTTTTTATTACTATCCTGAGCAAACTCTAATGGCCCCTTTTCTCTTCTCATTTCATGTTTTACAGGTACATCCCTACAGCTGCTGCCTTTGGTGGGCTCTGTATTGGTGCCCTCTCTGTGCTGGCAGACTTCCTTGGGGCAATTGGCTCTGGAACTGGAATTCTGCTCGCTGTCACCATCATTTATCAGTACTTTGAAATTTTTGTAAAGGAACAGAGTGAAGTTGGCAGTATGGGAGCTCTTCTTTTCTAAACCTAATTTCTCATGGACCCAGGAAAGAGGAGGGACATTCTCAAAGTGTAGCCAGTCAGGGGAAAAGAAATATCATAAACTAGATAGTGTCATTCTATAGAAATACATATTTTAATAATGTTTCCAAAGCACATTCCCTTATATTCAAACTTTTCTAGCATACTGTTTGCATTTTATAAATTGATGAGGAAGATGTGCAAAAAATTTTTTTAAGAAAATTCTTTTTTAATTATGTGTTAGGAGAGTCAGCTTTCTGACTTGGATTTAGTTCAATGACTCCTGAAAATTTTTTGAGCCCCTTTCACATTTAGTAACCTGAAGCCTTTACAGGTTTTAATTAATGTTTGTTAAATGAATATTTGGAAGGGATTTTTTTCCATTTAACTTGTTTTTGCAGCTCCTTTGCAGTAATGGTGAGAAAAACCTCTCTATTTGATGTTCAAGTTCCATAATTACAGTTGTAAGCACAAACGGTGTTTTCACGTGTTCAGGGTTTTTTTCAGTATGGCAGATTTGAAAGGCAGTTGTTTCTTTTTACTAAATGATATCTTTAATTCCAAATGTTTTGTCTTGTAATTACTACACTAGAACTTGTCAGATGTTGAGTACTGGCTTGAGACTGTTCTCATGTTTCTGTGTAAGAAAGGAATGTGTCCTTTCCTACCACTGCTCCCCCACAAGCAGAAAACTCAGGTAAATCCAGATTCTGCCAGAACCTGTACCTAAGAGTTGCTACTTTGAAACTTGGTTAAACCGACTTTGTAAAGCCTGCTAATTAGTCTTTATTGCCATTAGTGGCTGTACTTCTACTTCTGATGCTGGCTGAAAGGAATGAGTGTTATGGCTGCTTAGTTGCAAATCTGCTTGTGCTCTTTGCTACAGTGAAGTTTCTTTCCTTGATAATGAATTCTGGTCTCGTAGCAATCAGAATGTTATCTGATTACTCATATCTAGTGAATTTTGAGTCTCATTACCACAGAAGACTGGAAAGAATGGATGTTACTTGTCTGTTTCTGTAGATCTAGATACGAGCCCCTTGTCAGATATCTCCACTAAGGGGCTTATGTAGAAGGCTTTTCCATTCTATAATCTCATGGATTTGAGTGGTACATAGGAAAATACTCTTTCAGAAGGTATTGGGATTCCTTTTTTGAAGATCACACCTTCAAGTTGGAGAGTTTACAGTTAAGGCTGTAATGGACCAGAATAAAACATATTTTTCCATTTTAATTTAGGTTGTCAGTAGTAATCAGGTGCCTAGGACCAAATGCAAATATCTGTGTATGAGTCTTGTAAATACTTTTCCTCAGTGTTGGACAACATGGAAACCAGAACGAGGAGTTAAGATGATGGAATTTGTCTTTACACTGCATCAACATGCCTTCTGTGTGATTCTGCATGTTGGGAGGCAGTATGAGAGTCACTGTTCCTGCTGGAGTGGTGGGACTCTGTTACACACCCAAGGAGCACAGATGACATCCAGAAACCCTTGTTAATACCCTGAGATACCAGACATGGGAAATCTGCAAATGTGGAATGAGGTGCACCTATCAATGAAAGTCAAATGTCCAGGGTGAGGATCACAATTGGAAAAGGAATAAAAGAATTGGGATGAAGTATCCATGAAATGATCACTGTCAGCTATTCACTATGTCACACTACAGTCAATCATTTTTCTGTTTTTCATTAAGTACTAGTGCACCGCAGCACAACTGTGATGTGAAATGGGAACAGTTAAAAAGTAGCATTAAAAGGAGAGGGAAAGGGTTCTGATACAATTCTGCTTTGGGGTTGTTTTTTCTGGTTGTTTTTCCAGGAAACTGAATACAAACTTTGTTTTGATATAGAAGACTCCACTTCTGTGCATGTTGCTCTGGCTGGGCTGGAGCTGTACTTGTATTTTTGGTCATATCTGTTTGGACTGGTTGCAGTTTAGACCATTTGGTCGTTGGTGTCTAAGCAGCACTTATTCTGTGCATCTGTATTTTTGTGGTCTAATGGTAAATCTTTGTTATCAAGCTGTGTCCTCAAAGCAGGACCTGCTGGCCATACAGTGGATGTACACAAAAAGAAATAATGCCTAAAAAATCTGCTTTATAATGAAATAAAGTACATCTTTGGAGCTAGTGCTTGGATTTTGGTGCTTGGATATTGTTACAGTTCTAACACTTGTAGAATAAGGTAACTCACCTATGAGACTGAGAAAGTGCTACCCTCAAAACACCTTATCAGAGTGTCAGTATGAAATAAAGAAAATCTGTATTTGCTCCAAGGTCTCTCAGTAGTGGGTTGCCAAAGTAACTGAACCTTGACCATTCCTTTGGGCTTTTCGTTTTTTGAGTTGCAATTTTAAAGGTGATGCACAAGTAAATAGAGGGTGAGTGGGGTAATGATGTATCACTTCAATGAAAACTGTTTCCATGAGAGATACAGTGCCAGTCTTTTTGTAGTATGATAATTGAGACAACAAAACTCAAAGCTGATGGTATTCCCAATATTGTTTTGCCCTTTGAGTTTTTAAACTTCGAGTACGGCAAAATTTTGCCTTCTTCCTCAATAGAAATATCCCAGTACTCAAAAGCAAATTTACTTAAAATAGTGTTACTGGATGCAGGAAGTTCAGCCACAATTTTGGGTGTGTTTGAAGTCACTAAACAGCAGCCTGATTTCTCCCTTGCTGTTCTATTTTTCACCAGGAAACTTGCATTGATGACTGTGGTTGTTGTGGGAATATTTTGTCATCACACATATGATCACAGAAATAATGGAGGTCACTGTAGATGTGATGAGTTATGTGCAACAGAGCTGGATGAGAACCAACACCAGGGCAGCACCTGACATTCTTCTGCTGGGGGTGTTTTGTGCAAAATTCTTCACATGTCCTTTTCTTCTGCACTGCAGGTTTCATGTGAAAGTTTCTTTAGCATTTATGTGCTGGGTATTTGATTTTTGTCTCTTTTGTCATTATTCATGGAGCCTTAAACATTGTCTGGTTTATTCTAGTTCACTTGTTCCTAGGGTCTATTCCCATGTAATTTTGAGACAGCAAACAAAAGGACTTTTTTTCCTAATTGTTCAAACATTTTGTTGTTGGGTTTTTATATTTAAAAATAAATTAATTCCTTTTGGCTGCAACTATAAAGTTTGTTGCTTTAGTCTAAATGTTTCACGACTGTGCTCCCTTGATTTTTTTTCTGGGGATAACCCTGTCCCATGGTGTAACCAGACTGATTTGTGGAGCAGGCTTCTCAGCCAGCTTTTGCTAAAGGAGGGAGCTTTGTGACCGAGTAACTGCTTTTCCTAACTGTCCCTTCTTGTAAGGATTTCCGAGTGTTAGGTGGCCTCAGTTTCCCACTGCTGTGGGGGTCTCCGAGGTTGCTGTGAGCTGTTTGCTGACGGGTGCGGTGTGGCACGGCCGGGTCCTCAGCCGCTCTCGCTGCCTGCATCCCAGCCCTGCTCCCGCAGTGCTGCTGGCGCTGCTGCGCGCTCCAGCCCTTCCCGCAGCCCGGCTGCCTCCTCCCGGTCCGTGCGGGCTGCAGGCCGCTGCTGCCGCTGGAGANCCTGTCCCTCCCTTTCCCCGCCGCTCCTCTGCCGGGTCTCTACCATGACCCCCATCCTTCGGGGGCTCCTGCCCCTAAAGGTGCGCTTGGGCCGCGGCCGAGGCTGTGCG
>WEIU01006208.1:55194-79116 GCA_013389925.1 Aegithalos caudatus | reverse complement strand
TGCGCTCCGGGACGGCTCCGCCGAGCCTCCCGCAGCTCCGAGCCCGCCCGGAGCCTCTCTCTGCCCGCCGGGTGGCAATGTTACCCTGCGAGTCAAGCACGGCCACCGGGATCAGGGAAAGGAGGATCAAATCTGCTCCAAATGTGTGTCCTTTCTTTTCCTTCGCTGCTGTGCCGATGGGTGTCGTGCAGTGTAAAAAGTTCGGAGCAGTTTGCAAATATTTATTTGTGCTTCCTGGAGCTGCCGCCAGGATTGAGGTTGTTCTAAGATGAAACGCTGAAAATAATCTTTTCGAGCATTTATAATGTTTATAATATTTTCTGGTATATTTCGAGCATCCTGGGTGCCAAGGGGCAGTTGTCATCTTCTGTCACTTAAGCCTAGACTGAGACTATAGGATTGGAAAGAAGACAAGAAAAGCATTTAAAACCAAAATCAATATTCTAACTGGGGACCTAATTAGTCAGCTAGGCTTTAAGCTGCTGGTTTATAATATGCTCCTGGACGGATCTGCTCGGATTGAAACTCTTCTGTGGGCCAGGTTCTAGCAATCCTCTGGCCATTGGCAGCGCGGTTCCAGCCAAGCTGGCAGCGCTTAGCAGGAAGGAAATACCGGGACAACTGGCACCTCCTTTGGCAGCTGCATGCCAGGGGCTGGAGACTGAACCAGCACAGACATGAATACACTGTGTCATCACACAGGGGGCTGTCAAGGTCAGAGATGGGATGCTGGCTCTGAGATATTTCTTGCTGAAGAACAAGAAGACTGGGCCAATTTCTCAGAAATAGGAATACCTGTGAGCTTAAAACAGAGGAAATAAACAGAACAGCGAGGATATGTATTTTTAAGAAGCTGTTTCTGATATTTTAATATTGCTTTGAAGAAAATCAGGATACATGGCACATATATAAAATCCCAGATTCCCCTTCTTAATATTAAGGCTAAAGTGGATGGTCCCAAAAATGATGTGAGCACTGCTGGGGAATATTAGCTATCTGAAATCTCAGATGAGTATTATCCACTTTAATCTTCACCATGTCTGAAGCTCTCTGATGTTCTTACAGCTCTAACGTGTCTCTATTTTATACTTGTGGTGTGAAGATTTCTGAAAAAAAATGCAGCTCCCGACATATAGGAACAGGGAACAGTGAGCAGAACATTCTGCCTGATTAACTTTGCTATACAAGTGTGATTTTAATTTTTGTTTAAATAGCTTTATCTTTTGGCAGTGCAAGAACATGAAATTGTTGTTGCTGCTGGATTCCCTATGGCTGCAGAGCTGTGCCTAATGCAGGCAGAGCAAGGGCTCCCTGTGACCACCAATGTGGTCACTTACACAAGGATTTGGGATTACAGAGCTCAGCTACAGAAAGTAACTGGTGGGTATGTGGTGAGGCCATGAAGGAATAGTGGGAAGAAGCAGTGCAGGAGCCAAGGCAGTGCGGGGATGAACCCTCATGAGGCTGGGATGTGGTGGTATGACATGCCTATACCTAAAATCAGTGTATCTGAAAAGGCTCTGGAGCTCCAGGATTCTGAAAACTGCTGACAACAAATAATGAGTGCCTTGTATGGCTGTGGATGGTGATTAAAATGCAGAGGGGAAGCTGCCAGCTGGATCTCCCCTGGCAGACAAGCACAGAATACCTGTGTGCTATAGAAATCAATGATTTGTTTAACCTTGGTATCCCAGACTGACCTCATGTTTCCTTTGCACTGTCCAAAGTTTTCTTTGTGTTCTGCAGATGTAGAAACTTGTAAGATAGGAAAGTGTGTTTGTTAAAATAATTCTTTTTCTAAGCACTTTTATCTTGGATGCTTGAGGATAAAGCTTAAACTGTAGATTTTTTAGTTATTAAAAGAGCATTTTTTAACCTATCCCCCTTGCTTTGAGTGACTCTTGAAAGGAAGAGAGATTTATTGGGGAGGGATATTAATTTTCTCAAGTAGGTAGAAAAGAGCTGCCTTTTATCTCAGTGCTTCCCATTTCTTAAGCAGTGCAGGCTGGCAGAAACAAGCCAGCATTTGGGATAAGACTTATCTAATTTGGTGATGGAACACAGTAGCACAAGCCAAGGAGTCTGACACTACTTTTGGCAGCTGAGGTCCATCAAAGTCATTTTTCTTTAGGTTTAAACACAGGTATCCACCTTTTTGTAGAGTATAGGTGGAAGCTTGCAGGATCAATTAAACTGGAATGGTGACAGAGACATCACATGTGAAAAGAGAAGGGTTCTAGTTGCAGAGCAAATAGACTTGAAGTGTTTCCATTTTTATAAAGTGTGTTCTCACTTGTTACTTGTGTTGCAGAATTTGCTTCTTTTGGATGTGAGCTGTCATTTTTGTGGGTACTGGCTGTAATTACAGTAGCATAGAGATTTTTATTTCCAAAAATTGTTCACTCTGAAAAAAACCCTCCCACTTAAATAAAAACAAAAATAAAAGCTGCAGAGCAGGACAGGACCTGCCCCCAGTCCTACAGCTGATCATTACAAGTGTCCTGGCTCAAACAATGTCTGCCACCTCTTTACTTGCCTCTCCCACCGATGTTGCCTCTTCTTAAAGCACCAGAAGTGTTAACCTCTAGTAACTGAAAGGCAGTCACTATATAAAAAGTGCATACATGTATCTGTATAAAGTAGCTGTCTTTAAAACATAACTATCAACAGTTAATTAATGAAATAATACTCTTAATTCTGTCCCTGATCCCAAAATCAGTGTGTGAGCAGTGAGCTCATACCTGTAGGAGAATGGGGGTCAGAGAACTGAGTGGTCCATGTGCCATCATGGTCATGTTTTCCTTTGTTCATGCAGAATCACTGACACATCACAGTCTTGATATTATTTTATTATTTCACTCTTGCAGAATATTTCTACTACTCCACAGAGTGTTTCCTCTGTGAATAATCCATTAAATGATGATCAGAGCTTTGAGTGCCTGCAATTTATCAAGTTTAACACTTTACCTTTACTATAAGAGAAGACAAAACCATTTCTCTATGGTTTTGGTTGTTAAACATGATAGGTATAAAATTGACTCAAATCTAGATTTTTACCTAAGCAAAGGTGAGCGATTGATGCTATTGGGATTCTAGAAAGTGTTACTGGAGGCATAATGAAATTTCCTGCAGGCTGTTACATTGCTTCAGCTCAGGGAACTCTGTGTGAGCATAATGAAGCTGCACCCTCTAATCATTGGGAAAAAAGATCTTTATTTAGCCCAGGCTCCAGCCCACAACTTGAAAGACTTGAGAAAAATCCTCCATTTTATTTCTTTGTGTTCCACAGGTGGATCTGTGCTGGGAGGTTCTTGCACAAAACAGGTATTTCTCATGTCAGAGCTTCAGTCCTTCTGTGGAAGTGACCCTTAGACTGTCCAAATATCACATTTCCCATAACAATGTGCTGCTGTAAATGTAAAGACATTGGGGAGCACTCTGTTCCCCCACCTGGAGCTCCCTCAGCAGGTACCTCTGTCATCTGAATAGATGCTGGTTTGTTCCATTTCTGTGCAGAGCCATTACTGCAGCAATAAAGTGCAGCTTTGCCTTTCTCTTGTAAATCCTCTGGCAGGAGCCAAATCCTTTGGCTCTTGCCAAATACCTCTGTCAGGGGTAGGAAGAGCCAAGGGGTTTGAGGAGCAGGATGAATGCCCTAAGAGGGAGGCAGCAGAGGTCAGAGATGTGCTTTTTTCCCTGTGCATGAGCTTTGTGCACACACATGCTGGAAAGCACAAGAGCCTTGTGCCTTTGGCTGTCAAGTCAGAAGGGGCACAGGAGCTTTGTGACTTTGTCCAACCTGACTTCTCAATGGGTGTGAGATGAAATTCACACAATTTGTTTTTGTCTTACAACAATAGCAAGAGCACTTGACCATGTAAAACTATTTTGCTATATTTCTGTCTAAAAGGCTTAGCAATTCCTGGATGTAATTTTTCATTTTCTCACTTGTTCTGTGCATGTGTTCCATTGGCCTTTACCTGCCATTTGGTGAGTGCTTTCCTGCTGCCCTAGCACTGGCTGGGTGGGGTTGCCTGCTCTGATTCTGTGTGAGGAAAGGTGACTGGGGTTTCTGACAACAAGTGATGATATGTGTGGGTAGTCCTGGCAAGATCCTGCCTTCTGGATTGGAGAAAGCAAATTCATCCTCTGAAAAAATCTATCCAGAGGGACAGGACCCTTTAGGAATATATGGTTATCAGACTCTGTAATCTTAGGTGCCTATCACCTGTATCCAAGTTGTACAATACAGATGTCCAGAGGGGCTGGAGCCGTTCAATAAAGCTGCTGCAATAGTCCTTTACATTAATACTGAGTTTGAACGCATCACTCCTGTGGTCACAGCTCTGGAAAATCATGTGCAGCTCTCAGACCTGGGGAGCATTGGGGATAATAAAAGACAAGACAGGCTGAAGCAGGGCTGAGGATCCTGACAGTCCCCATTTGGGACCCAGAAAATGTGGTGCTGGGGAATTGTTTTTGGCCTCTGCAGCACTGTTTGGCTTGCTAGTTCCCAGTATTTACCTAAATATATTTTGGATTGTTGCAGCTCCTATTGTTTGTGATAAGGGCTTGGACAAAAGGTCTATTGATCAGGCAGTCCTGGCCATCCATCTCTGTCTGCCTCTGGAGACAGCCGGGCTGTGGTGGCAGTGATGCTGCTGAGCCCTGCTCTGCACCAGGCTGGCACAGAGTTGTGCTCCCTGGGAGGGAAAAGGTGTGATGGCACCACAGATCCCTCTGCCTTCCTCCCCACATGCACAGGGGAATCACTGAGAACAGAGCAATGTGTGACAGGCTCTGAGCCAGGTCAGAGCTCACGATGATCCTGCTCTGGTCTAGTTTAGTAAGGAGCAGTCTGCCAGGTTTGAATGTTCCTTACATTCAAGCCTCACAGAGCAGAGAGATTATCACAGAAAAATGTTCTGAATTTTATACTTTTTTTTATTAATGAAGTCAACTATTGAGTGGAGAAAATCTTGTGATGTGAGGAAAACCTCTCGGTTTCTTAGGAAAAGTGAAATATTTCCTGTAGTTATTGTTTGAGCTAAACTTTTTCTGCTTGTGCAGTGATGAAAAATGGTGTGTGATGCAATTAGATAACACACAGAAAATAGTCATAATTCTGGAATACCTGTTATTTCTTTTACTGTGTCATGGTCAAAGTACAGGCCACATTCGAAATGAAATTTCATCTCATGCAAAAATTCTTGCACTGACAGAGAAATTAAATACTTTTATTCCTAAAATAGGAGAGAATAAGACATTGAAAATAAAAGGCATCAATATTGCTAATGTGTATACAGAAACAGTTATATCTTGTGGCTCTGAAGTGGAACTTACATCCAGACATAATAATGCAGATCTATAAAAACTTCTGTTTTGAAGAACTAGCCGGGGGAAAAAACGATGTTAGATTTCAATATAGATTCTTTTTAATGTAGTTAAGAGAGTACAATATTAGGGACTGACAGTAAAGTTGGCCAACAATAAATAGGTGTTGTAGTTACCTGTTTTAACATTTAGTTACATGTTTTAACTCAAATTGAAGTATTTATTCATTAAAATGAAGGCGGCTTTCTTTTCAAGCAGTGGAGCACAGTAGTAACATTATCACTTCAGAAACGAAAATATTTTTATACATTTTTATACATGTTCCTAATTCCTAACCATGTGTTCCTAATTTTATATATATATTTGTTTGTTTGTTTGTTTTTGTTTTTTGTTTTGTTTTCCTCAGTTGAGCCTTCCCTGTTTCTACACATCCTGCTCCTGCTGTTGTGAAAGGTGGGACTCATCTGGTAGGCGTCATCTGGCTGGATCCAGAGACTCAAGACAGGGCAGAAGTTCTGGCTGTGCTGGGTTTAGGAAGATTTTAGAAGCCCGGGTGCGATTTAGGAGCCCCTGGTAGAGCACAGCCAGGCAGGAGCGATGGGAGCGGTGCCAGGCAGAGCTCCGGGCGCCGGGACGAGCGGGGACAGGAGCCCCGGTGTCCCTGGGATCCCTGCGGGCTTCGGTCGTGTCCGCTTGCCGATGAGAAGAGCAGAAGTGTGGAAGTCATCAACTTCACCCGGATGGAGAAATTGCCCCGTGCCTCCATCCAAAGGCAGCCCGCGGTGTTTCCCTCGGCGGGAGGAGCGCCCGCGGTGCCGCCCGTGCCCGCTGCCCGCCCCGACCCGCGGCTGCCTCCTCCCGTCCCTTCCCGCTCCCCCCGTTCGCCGCCGCTCACATCAGCCCGGGGCCGCTGGCGGCTCCCCCGCCGCTCTCCCATCACCGAGCTGTGCCCGGGGAATTCAAGGAGCTCTCGGACAATGGGGACGTTGTACCCGGGTTCCTGTGCCCGGCTGCGGGAGCGAGCCTGTCCCGCACAGCGACAGCCCCGTGTCCCCACAGCTGGCGGTGACGTGGGACTGAGGCCGCAGACAGCGGAGCAGCTCTGGTGGGAGGGAATTGTGACAGCTTTTGGCTGGTGAGATAATTGAAGGGAACCGAGTGTTTTGAGCAGTGTGATAGAAAGGGTCCAGGATTTGAGGTCTGCTATGCACACAAATTTGGAAAGTATGTCGCCGAGAAGGTGTCTCTAATATGAATTGAATACATGATTTGATTCATAACTTGAAGTAAAATCTCTGCTTGGAATTTTGGTGGATTTGCTTCTCAACACTTCCCCCCTCTGCCCCCATTTGTTTACTGGCAGTAGCTTCGTGGGAAGAAGGCTGCTGGAGAGCCTGCTGCATTTCCAGGGGGTTCCTCTTTCTCTTGCTTTCTCCATTTCACCTTTCCGCTCTTCCTCTCTCTTTCCCTTCTCTTATGATGCAGAACCTTTCAAACATCCCATCTCATGTGGGCTTCTCCTCTTGCTTTCTCTGGGATTGCATTCCTCCCCTCTGGTTGTGCTTTCTCTTGACTTTCTTAGCATTCTTCTGCCTTTTTCTTTCCTCATTCTCTAGATTTTCTTCCTTCTTCCTCACACTTTCTTCTCCTGTTTCAGGGAATTTTGTTTTCCATTCTCTCTTTCCTTGTATCTCTCAGGTTTGCCACCCTCCCTTGCAGTGTCTGCTCCCTGTTTATCAGCCTTTTCCTTCAGTCTGTTCTGTCTTCTGCTGGTCTCAACAGGCAATAAACTGAAGTCCCATGGCCAGGCCAGAGGTTCTGTCCAGTGTGTTGGGCAAATAGGATCCTACAGATGAACAGAGGAGTTTATCTGTCTGAGGTCATTGGAAATTACATCTGCCCTGCCAGCTCCCCCAGCTCCCCCTCTCACTGGCAGAGGAGAGGTGGTGTCTGCTGATCAGCCTCACCTTCCAGCTTGGAAAAAGTGATGTTGAGCCCTGCCCATGCTTGGTGAAAGCAGGGACATGGAGTTATTTTGTTAGGCACAAATGTGCACCTTGTCCCGTGATCCAGTCAAAACTCATTCCCCAAGAAATATTGGAATTAATCATCTCAGATGGGAAACTTACCTCAGATGTTGCAGTGAATGATTTATCTGAGAACCTTCCCATTGGATGTGGATGATAATGCCATATAGCAGAGAGAGTCCTGTGCTGTGAGAGGTACCATGGGTCACTTGAGATCCACCCTCACACCACCACACTTCACAGTGTTGCTGGTCATAGGATTGAGCCTCAACAATTCCCACTCCTGACCATTCAAGCCCAGTCTTAGTGGTTCAGGAATGTTCCATATTTTCTTTTCCGGGCTGTATATTTTCCCATTGTTTTCCAGAGTGTGTGGCATTACTGTGCTCCATCAGTCATATCTCACCCTAGAGATGGTTGTCTCTTGATGGCAGATGAAGTGGAGTGATTGAAGCAGTACTAGGCTGGGCCACTGTAAAATGTTCTTTATCAAAAATGAGCCTTGCAAAGAGGGCTGTAATTCTTTTGACCCCCTCCCTTTTCCTTATTTTTTTTTCCTGTAGGAGTATTTCAGCTATGTAATTAATTTTTTTTTAAATATCTCTCTTTCCAGACTTTTTATTCTAGTCCTACAGCCTGTGATTCCTGCGGGGTGTGAGGAGGAGGGCTGAGTGACAGGCTAATAACCTGCTCTGGCTCTCGCTCCAAGCCCAGTGGCAGGTGTCCCAGAGCCCCTATTGAATACCACCATCCAAAAAAAAATTATCAACAATCTTCCTTCAACAATGATTTATTATTGCCATAATTTGCCTTGGTACAATGAGCTGCAGAGTGTATTTCTGCACCCGACTGACAGGTATTTGATGGCTCCAGGTTCCTATTTTATTTAGTCTTGAGCCTAATATGATTTGGTTACCCTCGCCCCCTCCTTCCCATCCCTCTTCTCCCTCCCCACCCAACCTTTTCTCATTTTGTTTTGTTTTCTATGAGTGTGTTTCGCATAACCCTGGGCTGGCTGACAGCGCTTGTAAAAACCAGAAGTCGATCTTGCAGTGGCTTTTCACCATTAATCAAGCTGCCTGGAATTGGAAAGTAACACTGACAGGCTTTTATCTTGGAGAGAAGGAGGATGGCAGATGTATTTTATGGTGGATGAGCCTTCACGGCTTCTATTAGACCGGGACTTCAGTGGTACAAGGTGGTGGTTTGGGGGAGGAGGGGAGCAAGGGGGAGGAGAAGCCGGGGAGCAGCCTATAGATAAATAGATCCGTCAGTCAGGCGATGCGGAGGTCTCCAGGCGGCCAGCCATTGTAGGTGACAGAAAAGGCAATCAAAGACAAAACAAATCAAAAGGTACATCTTATCAGCAGCAGGCCAGCTGGACTTCCACCGCACTCGGAGGCCCCGCCGAGGGCAGGAGAAATTAATCCTGCTGTCGAGGCCAGAGAAATTGTCGCTGCTGAAGGTCCAAGTTCAGGCGAGCGGAGGTGGCCAACATTAAAGGAGAGGGAGAGCGGGAGGCGGGAGGAGAGGAGCGGGGAAGCGAGAGCCGCTGTCCCAGCACCTCTCTCCCTCCCTCCCTCCCTGCCTCCCCCCGGCCGCCGCGGGCTCCTGACAAGTGCATTCATCCTGCGATGATAGCTCGGCACCTATGATTGGTACCTTTAATAATATAGCCCTCGCTCAGCTGTCACCCTGAAAGAACAATTTTTCCTCCCGCTTTCCTTGATGCAAAGATACATCTGTAATGAGAAGGGTGACAGAAAGTGGGAGCGCGGGGAGCCAAGGAAAGTTTGGAAGAACATTAATCTAAAAGTGAAGTTGGAGGTGATGCTGGCTGCTTGAGGTGCCTGTGCCTCCAGCGGGGAGCCAGCAGGGGATTTGAAGGTGTTGTCAATGTTTCCTGGCCTTCGGTGCTTCGGGAATCCCTCTGTGAAGGGAGAGGGATCCTTGGCCCAGCCTTGAACAGAACTTTGAAAGCCACCATCCTCCTGTGTGGCAGAGCTGGTCATAGTGGGAGGGACTGGCAAGCAGCCCCATGTGCTGGGAGTCCTTGGTGTAACTGGAATGGCTCCACTGCGTGTGGATTTATGCTGGGCAGGGATCTCTCTTCACCTCTACAGCCTGGAGGAAGAAATGTGTGGTTATAGGTCCTGTGACTTTCTCTGCAGCAGGGCCCTACTCGTGTCCATCCTTTGGTTTCAGCCAGACCCCATCCACAGTGCCATTCTGAGCAGCAGTGTGCAGAGTGTGCCTTATTCCCCCAGAGGAGTTCTGCCTTCCAGGGCAGGATGCCCTTGTCTCCAGGCTGCAGCGTGGCTGCCCCTGGCTCACATGCTCTTGGGCTTCCTTGTGCATTAGCCCAAAGCCTCCCTGAAGCCCTGATTATAGACCTGCAGGGTTGTGCTGCCTGGAGCCACTGCCCACATGTTCTGTGCCCAGGGCCATGGCAGGAGGTGCCCAGGGATTCCATGGCAGGTGCCCAGCACACCCATCAGCCCCTCCAAGCACTGCTGTGGGGGGGAGGCAGCTGGGGAAGTTTGTGGGAGTATATTCCACCCCAGATGTAAAAGGGTCAACCCTGTTCTGGAGGGCTGGGGAGAGCAGCAGGTGCCCAAATCTGTGAGAGGCACTGAGGGAGATAATTTTGTTGTATTTAGGGAACATGTCTAATTTAATTTAAGGGATAAGCAGCAATGTCCCCAAATGCAGTTATCTCCTGTGCTTTTTAGCAGCTTTCCAGGTTGCCCAGCTCTGCTCTGCAGTTGTCAGTCCCTCCCTCGTATGAAGCCCCTGGGCTTGAATTCCTCAAGCATTAGCATTTGGCAGTCGTTCTCTCATTCTGTGCTCTCTTGTCCCTACAAATGATTTGCTAATCTGCATCTGGTTTTGTTCTCATCCTAATAAAAGTGGGGATTATATGAAGATCTGTATCATACAGGTTGTCTGTAAAATCAGGGGTGCTGGTCTCTGTGGTCCACAGTCTCAAATCCCACAGGATCAGCAGGAAAGCAGGGAGGGTTAGGCAGTATCTGCAAAAGAAGTAGCCATTCTATCTGGTCTCCAAAAAATCAGTGGTGATTACTTCCTGCCTTCTCCATGGAAGCAGATAACTTCTGCACAGTGGGTGTGTGAACCACATGGCTGGGATAAATGTTGGTAATAATGGGTGGTGAAAACAGTCCTTGAGGAATGTTTCCTTCATGCATACAGAAGAGATGAACCCAGAAGGGATAAGCACAGCTCATGCAGGGATGCAGAGCTCTGGTCTCCAGCAGATCTTACCAAGGACTCACAGCAGGGAAATTGGGTCCTGCACAGTTGCTTTGGTCTGCCCATGCAGGAGCTTCAGAGGATGCTTAAAAGGATGAACCCTTCATATATACTCTGCAGAGATGATTCAGATATGTTTTGCTGGTGCTAAAATGAACAAATAATGCTTTTGTCTGATAACATTTTCTGCAGTCCATGGCCTGGAGCTGTAAGAGCAGGGGCCTCTAACTCAAGTGCCTAAGATGATTTTGAAAACTGAACAGATGTCCCATTCAGGACACATACGAGGTTACCAAACAGTTTTAAAAAACTTTTCTGCTTTGCTTCATCTTCGTTGCAATGCTCTGGGGGTCAGTTCAGTTACCTGGACACACCTGGGGGTGAGGTGTGTGTCACAAGACCCCACAGCAGCTCTGGGGTTGGCAGCTCTGACAGGTGGAGCAGCCTCTGCAGGGGCACAGTGGGTGTGCATGAGGGCCCTGTGATGGAGTGTTGGGGTTTTGTGTGCAGTTGTTGCTGTCCTTGGGCAGTGTCTCCACTTCCAGGAGCAAATCTGGAGTGTTTTGTGGCCTGTGTGATCTGGCAGTGCTGGTCTCGCTGTTCTGGACTGCAGCAGTGGCTTCAGGTGGGCTCCCTGGGAGCCACAGGTTTGTCTGAAAGCAAAGTCTGTTTTGTTCCTTGCACAAGTACTTGATCCCTGAAGGTTACTACCATTGCTTTTGAGGGGAATAATGCCCCAGGGCAGAAAACAGCAAGCAAGGCCTCAAGGAGCTGAACTGTTGACCCAGAACACATCAAGTGTGCTGAGCACCCTGTAAGGCAGAGCTTGTTGTGGCCAGGGGAGTTCAGTGCACTGGAGAGGTGACAACTCCAGGGACAGTGCCCTCGTTCTAGGGGATCAGGCACGTGCTGGGAATGCTGCTTTTGTCCTTGCTGACACTTGCTTGAAAAATGTCCTGAGCAGTCAAATGACTTGCTGAGGGGAGCCCAGTGCCACCCTCTCTCCCTGCTGGCATGGCAGCAGCCTCTGCCAGGAGCTCTGCCCAAGCCTGGATGAGGGCAGACCTGATGGTCCTGGCAGCACTGTGTTCCCAAAGCCCAGCAGCCCAGAGCTGGCCTTGCCGACTATCTCCTGTGCTGCTTGAACTCAGTCTGAATGTTGTTTTCATGGCACTTGTCTTCAACAATCCCTGTGGATTCCACCTTCCCACAGGAGACAGGATTTAGCACAAGGCTGTGGGATCGGAGTCCATGCTGAGCTGGCAGTAAAACCTCAGGTTGTGCCATTTTCCCACTTTTCATTGCAGACTCAGGAATCTGAACTTTCTTTTGGAAAGAAAGCAAGTATCAGCTACAGATGTGAGCTTGCTCTTTGCCTCTTTGCTGCCCCTCCACCCCTTCCTGTGCCTGGTTTCCAATCTGAAACGTGCTCAAATCTCTGCTCTTTCCCCTTGTTTGCCTGGTTTTAAAACCAGAAACTATCAGAAAACCATCACAAGCTCCCCTGGCTACTGGCAGAGTCCTGGGCTGCCAACCAGTGGAGATGGGCAATGGCAGAACTGGGAGGCTGATGCCAGGTTTGGAGATTGGGGCTGGGAGCCCAGCAGTGCAGTGCAGGCTGCAGTTACAAGGTCAAGTGAGTGTTATGTTCTCTTCTGTTTGGAAATTCTTAATGGGTACCCAAAATAAAAACCCATGTGAAGGTTGTTTACAATGTTTTGTAATAAAAATAAATTTGTTCTAAGTTTTGTTGTTTAAATGGAAAAAAAGTCTGCTCTTTCCCTGGGCTGCTCACTTCATCAAAATGTTGCCACTAAAAAGATTTTGTGGCTGTAACTCCCAGGATATCAGTGCTGTTGCTTTCCTGGTGTCAATGATTCACTTGGACATGCACAATTAAAGATGTATGTGGATGCAGAGGCTCCAAAGCTATTAATTGGCATAAGAGATACAAATTGTGAACTGAGAGCCCAAAGTGTGTTTATACTCAGCTCCCAGAGCTGGTGCAGAGCATGGCACTTGTTTGTTCCTTTTAAACATATCAAAATGTTAGGCAGAAAAAGCTCCTCTTTGCTTCAGGGCATTGTCAGGCTGGATGAGAACAGTGGAGTTTAAAATAAACTCCTGCTGGTAATGACACTTGAATAGCAGGGTAACTTCTGTCAAAGGAAATAAAAAGCATCATCTTCACCTCTCTGAAGTGTTTCCCACCCTGAGGAACACTGATGTATCTCACACCCCAGCTGTGTGCACAGGCATGGTACAGAGGAAGTGTTTCCCAAATGAGAGTTTTGGTGGCCCTGCAGGGTGTCAAACAGCTCACTGGGTAACACCAGCATGTCCTCTGGCCATCCTGCAGAGGTAAGGTTGTACCCTGTGTCTTGTGCCTGCTGACCCACAGCAAAACTTGCCATGCTTTGAGGCACTGCATTCACCCTGGTGCTGTTTGTGGGTACCCCAATTTCAAATGGTAAAAACCAATGCAAGAAGGGAATCCAAGAAGTTTTTTCCACTGTGGGCATCTGGACCAACTTTTGAGATGGGAAATTTTCAGGATGTTTATAGTCTTGAGTTTTCTTGACAGTGGTGGTTTTCTGGCTGGGTTAGCTTTCACTATCTCCCACTTTTCTCATAAAGGTTGTGTTTTAAATGCTTGTGGCCACACCAAAACTAAAGACATGGCAATTTCTGCTCTTGGTGTGTATAAACAGGAGGAATCAACTTTCAGGTACCACCAGCCCATGGCATCAGCATAGGAGGCACGTACACTGGATTTATGTGTATCCATTGTCTCAGAGCAGGATCCAAGTGTGGCATCGCTCCACAACGAAAGGAAATCACAGCTTATAATATTCAACTGGTTACTATACCCCCACCCACCCCAGGTTTAATATTAGAACTATTTTTCACGTTGAAAACTAAATAGTACAAAATATAGGCTTGCTGTAATTGTTGTTAGATTATGTGTCACCCTGATAAGATGTAACAAATATTTTCCTATACAGCAGGACCCGTTTCCCTGCGAGTAATGGATGGAGAAACTTCTCATAGTGTGTAGGCAATCGGTCGTAAAAACTTCGCTGAGAAGATTAATGCATCAAGTGCAACCTTTGTGGAAAACAGAAAGAACAGAATTAAAATAATAGTTTGTTCTTTCATGTTTAATATTAACAACCAAACTTATTTGGTGGGAATGTTCCTTGCTGCCTGTGCCTTCCTCCTTCAAGGGGCAGCTTTGTGTCAGAAGTATTTCTACTTTTTCTGAAGATCTTTCAGCAGCATCTGTTGTATATGGTGCAGTGATTCTTTCAACAGAACTATTTTTAACAGTATTATGAAAGACTTTTTTTTCATGGGCAAAGCTTTGACACCAGTAAGTCTGCTGGATGTCACTTAATAGGCTAGATAAACATTGGCTCACCATTTAGAGAGGAAGGATTTTCCCTTTGTACCATAGCTCTACGTCTTCCCTAGGCACTTAATGGCCATCAGAGGTGGCACCCTGGGGACAGGGTCCTTACAGGGCAAGGGCTTGTTTGCTGTACAGACATGAGGGTGCAGAAGGGAAAAGTGGGGCCCTTCTAGGAGCAAAGCCTGCAGGTAACAGCAGCCCGTCCTGAGCACACTGTGCACCAAGCTCTGCTGGTTTGATGGCTCCTTGCTCCTGCCTGGGGATTCTTTGGGACCAGCCACTGCTCTGCCCGAGACTTGGCAGATGTAAGGATGGTCTTACATGATGATGTAATGATTTTATTTTTTTTAATTGCCCATGGTTTGGGAAAACTGATTTAGCTTGATTGCTGCTGCTTTCCCCCATGTGCATTTTGAGATCTTGTTTTCTTCCTGAAGTCCACTTGTACCTGCAGTCAGTCTCAAGTGACAGGTACCATCAGTCATGAAGTCTGCTGGGAAACCAGGGATGGATGGGAGTGCTTATTTGCAGTGTGTGGCACAGTTAACTTCTTCCCAGGTCTTTGCTTGTGTCTGAGGTCTGGCAGGCTACCCAGCTTGAGTTTTACAAAGAATCACTTGTTTTAGTGTTTTGAGAACAGGTACTTCTCCCCAGTTTTACAGAGCTTCAATTTTTATAATGAACATTTTGTAAGCAAAGAAACAACTGGCTTGCTGAAGTAGAAACAAGAGTTTCTGCCCCTTCCTGCTGATGGTAAGTAGGAACAATGGTCTTAAGATTTCAGTATTCCAGGAGGTACCACCCTTCACTGCCCCAGTAGGTCTCTTGCTGCCATGTGAACAGAGACAAATTTATCACTAAAAAGCCAATGCCATGAAACTTTGATTGGGCCTTTGAACTGCTCTGGCATTCAGAATTATTTAGGGCTTATTCGAACTTCTTTCTAAATTGATCAGTTAGATATTTCAGAAAACTCAAAGAAAAATGGTACTTATATTCTTAAATAACTACATTCATCATTGCCAAGAAGGACTTTCAAACAGCAAGACAGAAAAAAAAGGGTTCAATTTTGATCATGCAGCAGCTTAATTCACTGTCTCTTTCTATGCTGCTATAGCACTGAAATAGAATATGCCATCCAGCCACAGTAAAAAAGAGATTTTAGAAGCACTATGAAAATTATTCTGATGGTTTAATTGCAATCTTTATTCATTTGGAGTTAGTATGAGAGCCGATTTTTGGGTTTGAAAGCAGGAATGCTCCTTAGCCAAAAATACTCACAGATAAACCAAAAATCATTCATTAAATCTGTCACTATTGTTTATTTGCAAATGTGGAGAAAGGAGTAGATAGATTATTTAAAGTACAAAAGCTAATTAGGACTGGCTGACAAGAGTACTGAATTTTACTTTGAAGAACAGGGCAGGTTTTTACATGACTGAGATGGTAGAAAATAATCAAAACATTATTTAATCCAAACCACCCAGCTTCCTTCCAGCTCTATTTTTTTCTCCCCAGCAGTCCCTGCTGTCCAGTCCACAGTTAGTGGAGCTGAAAAATCCTTAGCAATTCCCACTAACAGCACTTCAGCACAAGGAAGAGACAAGCCCCTAGGGCATAAAGGGGTGAGGACAGAGATTTTTAGCAGTTGCACTCCTTCCCCAAGGAGATGATGACTGAGCTCCTGCGTGTTTTAGAAGGAAGAATTCCTGATTTAACAAGGGAGCTTTGTTACATTTGATATGTATCAATTAACATAGGTGAATTATTTTATACAAATGTGCATGCTATAGCTTTGTGATAATTTTAGCTTCTTTAACTACCACGAACTCTCAGAAGAAAACCTCTTAGGAAAGCAAAATGAGTAACAGAGGTAGATTTCCCCTTTAAGAACAGAAAAGAACAAAGCAAAACAAGAACAAACAAAAAAAACCCCACCCCAAAACAAGAAACCCAAAAGGCAATTGCCTGTATCTGCCTAATTTGCCATTACTGAGATTCTCCCCACATGAGGAACCACTGAGTTCCTGTGAAGGATTCACAAAAGGCTGAGTATGTTTGTTGTTTCTGAGGCAGTGTCTCCTTCAGGAACAGAGATTAAAATTTTTGATGAGTTAAAAATATTATTTGAAAACTCATCCTCTTTATTTTGCAGATGCTAAAAAGGATGTTTAAAGCTCTCCTTCTTGATAAGTCAGTATTTTTTCCCACTCTACCCCAAGAAATGCTTATTTAAGTAGTGTACATAGAGTTTTAAGTCCCTAAAGGTTCTAATAAGGAATGTGAAGTTAGTCACTTGATAAGGCTTCTAAATTTTTTCTCCAATACATCCATTTATGTGGTTACAGAGATTTGTATTTCAGTGTTACAAGAATCTAAATTAATCATTTAACCTTGAAGTGCTGTGAAGCAGTCAGGTATCTGTGCTTCACAAAACAAGGAAATACACTGCGAACATGAGACTAAGCTGAAGTTCATCCAAAGTCTGTGCAGAGTGGAATTTCACTTTTAGTTTGAAATTTTTTCCTGATTCTGAGTGATGAAGAAAGTGGGGATAATGCAAAAATAGCTAATCATGATGGAAACCAATTTTTTCTGCTTTAGGAAAATCTAAGGAAGATTTAATTTACTCTGGGGGTAAGGCTTTAAATAGGGCTATGGTAACTATTGTATATTTCTGCATTCTCCAAGGAAGTCATCAGAAAATAAAATGCAAACCCTTCAAAGAAGTAAACACTTTTAAAAGGTCCCAATCTATCTTTGCTGCAATCTATTTTTGTGTTGCAGATCCATTTCACTCATACTTGGCTTTGTTAATTCCAATTTATTTTGACTGTTTCTCAGTCAGGTTAACACCCAGAGTGAACACACGCACACTTCCAATATTCTTGACATGTTTTATTATAAAGCACTTCAGACAAACTTCAATTCAAAACCAAAAAGTTCTCATCTGTAAAAGGAAACTATTTTAAAACAGGATTAATAAAGAAAATAGACTGTTCTTAAGCATCAACTTCAGTTGGAGCTCTTCTGCAATGAAAACTAAAGACAAAACTGATGGGTCAAGAGCTACTAATTTCATATACTGATAAAAGGGAGCATAAGGTGTTACACACACACCACAGAGCATCTTATTGTTGATAATGACATAGGAACATTTGACAATTCTGGCCTGACAAAGCAGTCCAACATTTAAATATTCTTCAGTCCCAAAAGAGACAAACCATTAACATTACTCATTCCATAACTAAGCCAGCCCTGGCTAAGCGTTAAAGCTACTTCAAAGCATCTAACATGATAAGGTTTTCATTTCATGTACTTCTCCTGTTGATCAGCCAAGATTTTTGCTGAAGATTTAGCATCATAGAAAAGTTCATTTATTTCTTCAATATGCTCTTTCTCAATGCTGTCTTTCCCATTAATCTTGGCAAGCAGGTTAGCCGGGGTCAGCAACTGCACAGCATACCTGTGATCAGAGGCAATGAGTAATTACAATTCAGTACATCCCAGAGAATTGATGATAGAGAGGTGGGACACTGGCTAGGAAACACAGCTCTACCAGCAGTATGGAAAAGTCAGCAAGCACTCCAGCATATACATTCATTAAAGAAGAAAAGAGGAGCATTACTGCTCTCTTTTAACAACTGTGAACAGACCATGTCATTGTAAAGGAGAGGTTTGTCTCCTGTTATCCTACAGCCAGTGTTTGTTATCCTACAGCCAGTGGCTTTAGACCCAGTCATGCTGAATAGAAAACTGTGCCCAACTTACCTTAGGGTTGTCTTGGTACCAATTTCCCCTAAGTGGTTTAGAGCTTCTTCACTGATATTAATCCCTTCTGTCTGAGCACGAAGTTTTGTGATCTGTTGGGAAGAGTAAGTGAGGTATGTGCCCAAGCAATTAGCAAGCTTAATTACTTAACTTAGTATCTGTAAACTGTCAGCTTAGAGATGAGACATGCTACAAAACAAGATGGGGGTGTGGAGAGCTATCCTGGTGTAATTTACCACTAAAACAGAACTTGTAGATTTCTAAGTCCTTGAACAGGCAAATATAATGTTAAAAAAACTATTATCACAAAAGGAAGGTGAAGTAACACATCTGGACTGCTAATCCTTCATGGTAACTCTGCACAGCTAGCAAAGCCTACCTACTAATAAAGAGCATAATATGAGAACTTATACAAGAAAACGGAAAATATATATTAGAAGTTAGTGGCAGCTGCATGTTTCTGGATAGCCACAGCAGTTACTGAATTCTGCAGTGCATCACTGATGCTGTACAGCAGAGCCCTCCAAAAAGCCCTACAGAAAGCTACACCCTTTGCTTAGTGGCTCACAACACACTTTTTATTCAATTGACAAGAAGATAGTAAAATAAATCAGAAAGTTACTTTCTATGATTCACCTATTCCTTCAAGAAGAAAAAAAAAATCACTAAGAAGAATCTAATCTTTCAAGAACAGTCTCAGGCTTGTACCAGTTTGAAGATCTTTACAAAGTTGGAGAGGAAGATATCACCAATAAGCCTGAGCATATAAAGCTGTAACAAAAGTGGAACAAGTCTCTCGGTAGTCTATATTACCAGCTGAGTGATAAGGGGCAGACTGGATAATGATGTTGTGTTGTAGTGCAGAGATAACTCTGGAACTGCAAGCCTCATATAATACAGGTATTTTTCACTTTGGCAGCTTTGTAAACAAGATATCAAGAAGCACTCGTTTAAATTAAAGCCATAAAAATGCGCTTGGGGAGCCAGGGTAGGGAGCAGAGTAAGAGGGGGGCTTGAAATGGCAGAAAGTTGGTGCTGAGACATGTGCACTGAATATTAGCAATGCTGCTGACAATTGCAATTTCAGGTTGAAGATTTTTTTACCTGTAGATCACCTAGACATCCCCTTCCCTTCATTCAAACACTGCTACTTTTTTCTTCCTCTGCTACAAACAAGCTATTGAATGCCACATCTTTAAATGTTTTTGAAAGTATCTTTTTATCTAGCAACCTGGTAGAAGTTACTGAAGGACTAAGGCCCAAGCTATTAATCCACCACTTGCTTAAGTATGCATTTACTATGGAATAGGAAAACAAGTGTTTATCAGGTGAAATACATTAGGAGCAAAACATCTCAGTTATAACCTCTAGTATCCAACAGGAGGCACATGTGCAAAAAAGTTGATTACACCACCACCTAACTAAAATAAGCATGAAAGTGAATTTTTCCCTATTCTGGTTGCACTAAGGTTACTGTATATCTTTTCTCAGAGCAGCACTTCACAATGGGATTTCTATTTTATCAACACGCAGAAAAACCAAGGCTTTGAACTTGTTATGAACAAACTTTCAATAGATACACGACCAGATTCTGTGCTGATAAAGGAATCAATTGTGAACATAAAGAGTCTCACACAAGAACATCAGCAGCAGGAACTTCTTCCTAACATGAAAGACAAATGAGAGCAAAAATAGAGAACTAACTTACCTATGCCTTGTTTTTACCCCCACCCCAACTGTACTTAGTTAGAAGCCAAAGTTAAGTGTAATTGCTCCCCCTCTTCTCCCATGAGAAGCTGCCATTCAAAAACCTCAATTTAAGGGAAGATGAGATTACTTGACTATGGGAACATGATTTATGGGGCCGAATGTCTGGACTCTATTTTTAGCTTTAGGAAATGCTACTGTGGACACTTCCTTTCCTTCAGCCCTGAGGAGGGTGGAAGTCACAGCACTTACCCAGCTCTTCTGAACATCAACATTCAGAAAGTGTCTTACCTGCACGGTAATACAGCACAAACTACACAGAATTCACTTAACACTACAGGGAAATCCAGACAGTCTTTAATACCCCCAGGTTAAGTACAAGACACACATGAAAATTTGTTTTGTATAGAGACCAAACCTAATTGTACTGCTAAATCACTGGGCTGCTTCTACTGCAATCTACACAACAATGCTTCAAAGTGTCCTTTATGTACAAAAAAAATCATCCCGAGACCAGCTCAGGACAGCATCAGTGAAAAGCTCCTCAAACCAAGTAAAATGAAGCTTTGCCTCTACATTTACATTCGATAAATGTGTCCACATCACCCTGGCACTTATCCAGCAGCAGGAGACCATTATCTGGTGACACTGCTCTCCTCCATTGACACTATCTCTTAAATAATACAAAGAATTGACATGGTAAACCCTAATGTCTTCTGCATTGTGTCACTTCCCAGCATTGAGACGCTAATAAGGGGGGATTTTGGACACAGTGTATCATAATGGCACCAAGCATTATAATCAATACACAATACACTGTGATGGCCCCACAGGAAAACTTCCAGGCATTTGGAAGCATCTCTCTGCAGCACTTTCTGTGCTTACATTTGCAAACTTGACTAGGAGCATGAAAATTCTCCCTGTTTCAGGAGACAGCCCCAGTACGTTAAAGCTACAATACAGGGCATAAAGGCAAAAATGTAGCACATGAGATTGTGTTCTTCAATCCCTCTCATGTCTCATGTGAGGAAAACGCCTGAGGTCTGGCACTAAAGATCCCATGATGTGACACTTCATCTTACACCAACTGAAAAAGCAGTACCAGCTGAAATCTGCAAACTATGGGAAGCATATTTGTGCAAGACAGTGCTTCAGCTAACACTTCATGCCTTTCTGCAAGTGAGGTGCCACTTTCAGCTCCCCACGTGCTTAGCAACTCCTCAGTGGCTGGGAGCCAGTGAAGTTGTGTGCAGTTTTAACCAGCTCACTGTATTCTAGAGAAGCAGGGTTTTAACCAAGCAGGAACCTTTCTGGCACAAGCCCTGGTGACCACAGAGTCAAACAGCTCTACAGTAACAGAATAGGCAGGAGCTGTGCACAACTTTGGGGACTTGTTACAAGTTCTTTAAAATCCTGTGCATACCTGCTTCATTTCTTGGGGTGTATAGAGCATGGTTCGGATAATCATTACTCGGTCAAGCAGGTCCAGTGGTATTCCATGAGGAGACACAATATCCTCTGTGCCTCTAGAGGAGAAACCAAACAGAAAGAAATCACACACTACTGTGAGTTCAGTGCATTGATTTGGTTAAAATCAGTAAAAAGTGATGACTAGTTTACAATTGTTGTGTGTCCACAGAGACACACACCCCCTGGGTCAGAGACAGGAAACATTCTGGTCTAAGGTTCATTCCAGACAGCCCCAGGGAAATAAACACTATTGCTGGAGCTCTTAAACGTGCCTCTCAAAAACAGTGAGGTGCATTCTTGCACTGTATCTCACAATACAGCCTTATCTCATGTTCCAAGGTATCTTCCAGCAAGGAACAAATCATTCTTACTAAGTTGTTTAGCAGTGTCAGCAGAAATTATATATACTATCATCCATTTGGAGAACACCCCCTGCTGCTGAGCAAGCCATTCTTTCCCCAGTGCCTCCAGTGAATACTTCAGCGGTTCATATTCCATGCTTGCAATCCAGCAAACAGGGAAGTCAAGGTCTCTGTATGAAGGATAGGGCAGCATCTAGATCCCCAAGCATTTTATTTGTTTGACATGCAACACCCAGCAGCAAAGCCTGCAGACACACGTACTCTTGGTTTCCCAAGACCACTGTAATTTGCTGTGAAGTCCAAAATACCCAGATTTAATTTATGAGAATTACACAGATTGCAGTAAAAACAGTGAAGTGCTGGTAGAGAACTGCACTTTTAAGTTCAGTGCTAGTATTTAGGTACTGCAGCTCTGGCCATGGTTCTCCAATATTAGATGCCCCTATTATATGGAAAAATTCCTTTCTTAGATCACAGCTTTTTCATAACAAGATCTGCAGTGAATCCATGCTGACAGATCTCTACTTCCTTTACTTTTACAAGACAGCCTTTTTATATCTTTGCAAAGAAAGTGCAGTAATGTCCATCTTAAACATTTTCTCACTTCTAAGCAATGAAAACAGAGAAAGATTAATACCAGATGAGCCACTATGAGGGAAAGCAAAAGCTAGTTATACAGCTGACTTAAATCAATTCAAATAGTAGCAATCATTGCTAATGACAGCTTGTTTAGACATAATTAGACCTAGACCACAAACTAGTAGAACTTTCAGAAAACTCTGAAACAAGAGAGCACTTCTACTGAACATGCAAAGAATGCATTTTGTGGGTGCAAAATATCAAAGAGAGGGCACAAAGTGAAGTGGAGATGAAAAACAAGTTGGTTGGCAAGCCTGAAGAATCACAAAAAGCCAGACCAACAGCAGGGAAAGGGAGAGGGCTGAACTGTGACACACTTTACCAGTAAGAACAAGAAGCTGGAGTCTGATGGAATTGGGATAGCAAGCAGCAAAATAACCCAGAAGCAGGAAACAGTAATACTAGAGGCTTGTAGCTCTGGTACTTTTGATGTCCCTAATGTGCAGGCAACAGATGTATGGAGGTATACAATGAGAATGGTAACTGTCACAGATCACCCAGGAAGTGAAACAATTCAGAAACTGTTAGAGCAGGAGAGATGTGTTAGGGGAAAGGAGGAATTCCAGTCAGCCTGGTGTTAAATGCTTGTCCCATCGTGGAACTCATGAGCACTCCTTGAGCACCAATGCAGCCTGCAGCTCATGCAGAGGACTATCACGGGTAACAGTGTCAGAGACAAAAGCCTTGAAGATTGTGACTCTACTGACACAACTAATTCCAAGGTTTATGGACCAATGCAAACTGGAAAATTCAAGTCTAGACATCATACCTGATAATGCAGTTTCCTCGGTTGGAAGCAAAGATGACAATGGGGGAAATGGAAGATTCCAGTGCTCGGTGCAGGTATGTGAAACACTCAATATCCAGCATGTGAACCTCATCCACAAAGAGCACACCTGGCACTAGCTCTGCAATGCCTTGATCGATGTATTTGTTCACCACCTTATTTATCTCTCCTCGAAGTTTGTCTGAGAACAAGAAGAAACAGCTGGTTGTTCTGCTAGTGAACTACAGGTCAGAGGGCAAAGCTTGAAGCAAGGAAAGTTCTCCTTGAACTTTTCCATGGTTTGGTATCTCACTGCCATAAGGAAAATATCCCTCACTAAAATTTTGTGACATTTCATACTATGTTGGGGGGATATCTGCAACAAATTATTTCTAACTGAAATACTCACACATGTGAAAAATTGATTGTTGTGGGTTTGTGGAGTTTGGTAGGGGGTGGAGAAGTCAAGCCAAACCTCATTTTAACCACAAAACTTACTGAAGTTTCCAAGCATGGCTGAAAAGAACATCACTGAAAGAGTGAAATCTTGCTACTCTATTTCAGCAAAGAAGTTGTATTTAACCAAACAAGGGAGAAAAAAAAAGGCTATATAAGTTTCTGTGAACCTACTGCTCTCAAAGATATGCCAGATGTTACATCAGTGTATCTGGTATTAGAATAAGCAAAGCAACCTCTGGTACAGAAAAAAATACTTGAGTAGATGACCACTCATTTAGGTATTGAAACAGATTTTGATTTAGATAGTAACTTAGTGGAGCATCATTTATTTCAAAGCAAAAAGGAGACTAGATCTGTCTGTAGATACTGTTTTCTCCAAAGACCTGTAGGCAGGAAGAGCAGCAGTGCATTCAGAACATCAGGTCCTTAGACAGCTATTACAGAGGTGCTATTTTTCTACTCCACCAAAATTCAGTATGATTGCTACAACAATTTTTAGAATACTGCTGTTCAGTTTGGCTTTGTTGAAAGCCTGAACCTCACTCTGTGGCAGAAATGTTGTGGGATGGGTGCAGAGCACTGTATACATTTTATCACTATGTGCATAAACCAGTAACTTGTAAGGTCTCTAGCCACTGCAATTCTAGCAGCTGTATCACTGCTTTTTGAAATCTGAGTATTTATGAACATGTATTATGTAGG
>WEIU01006208.1:19477-40118 GCA_013389925.1 Aegithalos caudatus | reverse complement strand
TGCGCGCCCCGCGGGGCTGTGCCCGCCCGTGCCCGTGGTGGGAGCGGGGCCGCTGGGAGTCGGGGTCTCCGGCTCTGCACAAACCGGGAGGACGGAGGCTCTCAGGTTTTTCACGAACCTGTGACTTTGCTATGCTTCGTCGTAGTTGCTCTTCAAATAAAAAATTTTTAAAAAATCAGTGCTCATAGAAAAGCACTTTTTACATGTGAGTTCTTGGGGTGCTGTTTGGATGGTCAGGTATGCTCAGGTTTCTTACACGTATCGGAAAAACAGTTTTATTTGTTGTGTATGGAGGCCTTACTAATGGCACAGAAGAGCCCTATCAATTTCTATTTTCTTGCCTGTTAAAGCTGTCAGTTTGATGTTTCCTGTAAGTTGAGAGCTGTGATATAGTTACTGGACGTGCCTGTGTTGTCTTGGAGGACTAGGGAGCTGTAACATGATAATTTTAGGTTTAGAAATAATTTCGTGGGTTTTGGTAACTTTTCGTTTTAGTCTTCATAGGTGATATCAGAAGGTTAATTTGGTTTGCATTAGGACTTATTTTAAATTAGTTCACCTTGCTCTGTCCCGCCCCTTCCATCTCTTCCAAAGAGCCTAAGAGGTGGTCGGTGCCTGACTAAGGACACGGTGGAGTCACAGCTGCAGGAGTTTAGAATAGTCACAGGTTGATGCAAGTTCAGTTCCTGTGTGCTTCCTCTTTCAGTGTCTCTTTGATGCCAACTTGGTGGTAGTTTCGTAAGACAATGTTTCTTGGCTAGACTGAGGTTCAGCTGAGTTATTTGTCATGATGTAGGAATTTAACCCCCTTTTGAACGGTTGTGTTACTTGTAAGTTGCGCTTCTTGTGGGTAGGATAGTAAATATTTACTTTGTCAATTTTACCAGTAGTGAAATGCTATCATCAATGTGTGCTCCACAACTGCAAGGGAGGAGTGGCTGTGTACTTAATTCCAGAAACCTGTGGTCTTGTAGTCATCTCTTGTACTTGACAATCCCTTATTGTTTAGTAATTGTAAGCACCTGATAAGATCTTCTGAAACTCAAAGTTGACTTTGGCAGACGTTTCTTGGATGTTCTGAAGAGTCATTTGTAGTCAGACATTGCTTTCTGCCAGAAGCAACTAATCTGAATGGTGTAAACTTTCTCATGAAAGGGACAGGGGAAACCTAAAAATCAGCTTTAACCAGTTTTGTTTTTCAATAACTTTTAACAGTTATTTGGGGTGGTTGTTTACTACAGGCTTCTCATTTATTTCTGTTATTTTTATGAAGATCTTCAAACTTTTTAGTCACAGTTGTCCACATCAGCTGAGTAAGTTATTCAGATTTGCTTATTGGTAGACCTTGCAGGGAGAAGGGGGGCATGGATGGGATGAGATGACCATAGAGTTTCCTTCCCAGCAAAAGGAATTCTTTACAGATGTTAATTGTACCATTAATTGTTAATTAATGTATCTTACTGAAGTAAAACAGTTGATTACTGTGACTTACTCCAATTCTGTGTGTTAAGAAAGGGTTGCAAAGAAGATGCAGTATTGTGTTAGTAGTTCAAAGGATTAGGAACTTCAGTTTTTTGCTTGATAACATAGATGTATCTTGGTAGTGGATAGTTTTTTTACTACCGAGTTGGAAAGGTGAAACCTTGATGATAAAACCTGATCTGTGTCTGTGGGACTATTTAGGTGCTCACAGGTTTGGTGAAACTCAAACTGAAGTGTGGCATGTCTTGTGTAACAGGGTACATTCTTTGGTGTTCAAGTGCATTTCAATAATGCCAACTTTTTCACCACTTCAGGAATGGGGAGTCCTCCCAGATAATGCTACTTGAAAAATTTAGGTTATTTTCATCTACTTCCTCATCACTAAGCATTAAGGGTTCACAGTTCCAAACATTTTCTCTGCAACCAGGGATGCCACTCCCCTTTTCTTTTTGATGGAATCCGTGATTTCCCTGTTACTACACGCTACACGTTTCCTCTATATATGGTTTTTCAGTAAGACATAAATACTTTCTCTTCTGGTGTTTATTCTGCACCTCAGATTCTCCATACCTCTTTAAAATATCAATGTTCTGAGTTCAAATCCTGGGGTAGCTATAGGTGGAAGTTGATCTGCAGAAAATGTAGGAGTAGGATGCCTGTCAGCAAGGGAGCTGGATGTGAGGATTTGGAAGGTGGACTGACAGCAGAGGTGAGAGGGCTGCTTCAGAACTCTGTTACTCATGTGCATGCAGGGTTTGCAGGAGAAGCTACTGCTGTGAAAATGTTATTGCATCTTCTTGTTTCAGTTCTCATTTTTTCACTGAAGGTGGGATAAACTAGTTGGCTTCCCCTTGAGTAACCCCAGCTCATGCAAACACTGCTGTGGCTGGGTAGCACCAGCATTGTTCACTCAGGTCTCCCATGAGATGAGGAGCTCCAGGATTTCCTTCTGAGGAGTCACTTTCTGGCTCTTCTCTTCCAAAGTGCCATCTTCACCAGTGGTGTCCCAGGTTCTCTCTCTCTTGTAACTGTAATCTTTTATGTGCTCCCAGAGTACTTCTAAGAGTTAATTCCTTTGCTGTACAAAGCCGATAAATCTCACAGATTAAATGTTACTGTTTACCACTCTTTAACATATTTCTGTATGTGGGTAATTCCTGAAGTGGATTTTTTCATGTCAAAATCTGGTATTGCATTTTGTCATGCTGTGCCAGGTAGTGCTTGACCTTGTGAATACTTTTCACAGTTACTCACAAGTTGCTTGTTCAGACACAGTACTTCAGGATTAAATGAATGCAGAATATTTGAGCAGTAACCAAATGGAATGAAAAATAGAAGTCATATTTCATTCTGTGTGGATACACTTTTCTTGCAAAGCTTGTCCTTGAAAACAAAACATATCGAATGTTAAATCAAAAGTGTTTTGTTTTGGGTTGTTTTTTGTTTGTTTTTTTTCTTTTTTTCCTTTTACCTGCATGCTGGGAATTGGAAATGTTGCACGCAGTTTCACCCAAGATGTTTTGTTTAAGTTTTAGCTGGAAGGTGATAGTCAAGGTTGGAATGGAATAAGTAATAGTCACTTGGTGTACTTCATCATGCCTTTCACTTGTATTCAAACCATATTGGTTTATATTCTTCTAAGGCTCTTGTGTGTCTTCCTCCTGGCAGGAGGGCATTAAGTTATTGTGGGTAGCTGTGTGGCTTGGACTGTGCTATGTACTTCTGTCTTATGCTTTCAAACAATAGGAGTAGAACTCTTGATTTTAAAACACCATTTCAGACTTTTCCTGTGCTTTAGCAGGATCTTGTCTCAAACAAGGTGACAAAACCAGTATTTACAGCTAAGGAGAGCAAACAAGCCCAAGTATTTGAACCTTAAGAGCCAATTTTTATCTTGTCCCAAGCAGTAAGAAGTACCCACATCAGCCTTACACTTGGTTTGTACACTGAAAAAATGACTGCAAGATACAGGACTGGTATTTTTGTCATTCCTGCATTCTTCTGTTGCTGTAGAGATTTAGAGTGGTATTCTTGCTGAAATTGCCCTCTGGGATGGGGTTGTTTCTGTCACAGCACTGTGGGGTTTTTAAGCTTCTGTTCTTGTGTTAATGTTCATCTCCCAATCTTCCACAAAGCTGATGTTAATGTTGTTAAAGCAAAATAAGAGTTGCTTTTGCATTTGTTTGTCACAGACCTGTGTGCCAGTAGGGTCTGGAACAGTTTCTCAAATGAGTTCAGCAGGAAGGGATGCCTGCAGAGAGGTTAGACAAGTTAATCTGCCAGACGAAATTCAATCCCCATTTTTCATTTTAAGACCACTTCGCGTAGCAAAGTAGTTTAAGCAGTAGCAGATTTTTTCCTTGCTGATGGTTAATTTCATGCCCTACAAAGGGTCAGCACACTAATACAGGAGAACACGATTACCTCATCCCAACTTCCCCCACACAGGCAGCCAAGGGATACTGAGTGTTTGCTTTAGGTGAGCTGTTGTCAGATGCCCTTTATCTCTTTGATTTCTAGATGGGTCCTCAAAAGAATTTCTAAATCAGAAAATTGTCTTTTTTTTTTTTTTTTTTTCATTTTTTTCCCTGAGAAGTTCAAAGGACAGAGTATCCTTATAGAGTTTTAATTGGAAAGCTACTGCTTGACCCTGGTTGTTTAAACCTGGGCTGGGGGGAACTCTGACAAACTTGTAGTTTTGTAATCCTTATGCCTGTCTGAACCTTTGACCTTTTTACTTTATAACTAGAACTTCATTGTCACCATTTGTCCCTGCAGTTCCTTTCAAAGAAGACTGCCTTGCAAGTGTCTGTTTCCACTTTGCTGCTGTGTTCGGCTAAGGAAGGGTATTAATTCATACCTGATACATTGGAGGGGCCAAGACTTTTGAACTTTCACTAGAGCTTGGAGAGGGGGAAATGAGCATAGCAAAAGCATGTCTTGCTGATGCAAATGAGTACAATGAAAACAGGCTTGGGAGATCAAGGGAAATGTGGTCTTCCTACCAGCATTCAAATTCAGTCAGATGCAGATTATTTGTAAGATTAACATATCACAAAACCCCTCAACCTTTTATCACAGATTAGTTGTTTTGCTAAGTTTATTATAAGCTTTTAAGAGGATTTGTAAACTTAGAGTTACCTTTGCATTACTGCAATGAAAACCACTTCTGTTGATGTGAGCTTTTGTTTGTTGAGACCTTTGTGAAGATGTGACAGTTCTTGTTTTTTTATTCTGTTCTAGGTGAGTGAGCAAGTAGAGTTTTATAGTTGTAGATGTATATGTGGATGACTTGCTGTTGAGTACAGAGGTTGAATGAAGGGAAACCTCTGGAGGGAAAGAGTGCCTTGTATCTAATGGATATCATTCTAGTCAGAGAGAAGTTCCTAGAGAGTCTTGAGATATTTGGCTGCCAGCTTGAAATGAGAGTAACATAATGAACCCTGTCTGGTGGAAAAAAAAATAACATACAGCTCTTGTGTAGTGTAATTCCTATCCACAAACCTTGATGTAGTGGTTGATGTTATGGAAGTAATCATGGGTTAAGGCACTTCAGCTAGCACTAGTGGGAATGTTTTCTAAAACCTGTTAGACACTTTGGGTTCGTGGTGCTTGTGAATTGCTGACATTGGTTTGTATTGAAATTTCAAATAAACTTTATTTCCTTAAATGAAACTGAAACAGTGTCTTTTTTTTAGTCACTGTAATTTGGCTGGTGCCAGATACTTGTATGACAACATGAAGGAGTATTTTTATTGACCTTTTAAAATGAAAGCCTTTTTTTTTTTTAAATTCAGGAGCTATGCATGAAGAAAGGCAACCAGTATAATATTTTGTTGCGTGGTCTCCACCACCCCCGAAGTGGAACTTTGTCTCCTGGATGTTGCAGTGCACAAGAGGGCAGTGTTTGCTTACAATGTAGGATCTTACGGATAAGTACTCAGGGTAACAGGTCAGCGTGGGGGGAGTGACCTCGCTGTGAATTGAAACAAAATTAAATAGACGATTTGGAACACAACTCTGAGTTAATTTTCTCGTTCTTAAAGAAAATATCCTCTGTGTTTTAAGGAAGGTTAGTCTTATTTCATCTATAATTTGGGTTGTGCTTTTTATGCCTTTAGCAATAAAATGTATGGGGTGTTGTCTTACACATGACATGAGATACAGGTAATAGGTGAGAAAAAACAACTGATTTGATGTGGGAACCATGGAATTTAGTGTGCACAAGTCTTGTATTTTGTTCCCCATTTCCTCATGTCTTTTAATAACTGGGTAAAAAGAAGCTAGTTGTGTTAAATCTGCTTTGAGCTACTACTGTGTGAAATAGGATTTGTTGTGTGATATCAGGTAGAATGAAACTTGGGGGGTGTATCAGGGTGCTTTAAAGTATGGGTCTTGTGGATTTTTTACCTGGCTATATCATAACTTTAATGGCTTTAACTTTCTATTGATTGCTTCTTGTTTCTGTGTGTGTTTTGTGAGTGATGTGACAGTGGGATTGCTGCTGTTATCTCTGCTCTATGCCCTTTTCTGCAATTTTGATTTGAAGCTGATTTCCCTGTTAAAGTTACACATTCTACAACTTCCTAAACTTACACAACAACTCTTAAGCAATATTAGAGACTGAAGCAGGAGTCATCTTCGTTAATTTTCTGGGTCAAATAGTTTACAAGGAGCAAGAGATCCACTGTCTCCTGATATCAAAAGTAAGAGTGAATAATCACATTCTCTTCTGCTGCTACTTAGAATCTTGTCAGAAATGTACTGGTTTCTGTGTGGGGTTTAAAAAATAAAAATAATAGTGCATTTCTTGTTTGGAAGATGTGATTTATAATGGAATTCTCAATCTTAAGTGTAGATTTTAACCAGGAGTGCTTTTATTGAAACTTGTTTGAATGTGAAATTGTCCCTTGCTAATATATGACAATTTTTCTGCAAAGCTGCTGATTTTCTACAAAGCTGGTTGTGTTTGCTTATATACAACAGAACTGTGCTATTTGACACTTCATTATTTGACACAAAACCATGACAGTTTCTCAGGAAAACTTCATAACTAAGCACTGTAGTGGTGCTGTTCAAGTCTGTTTGATCATTTTTCCTATTGATTTAAAAAAAGAATTTCTTTGTTCCACCATACTGTGTGCAAACATTCATCAAATAACCACTTTTCACTTTTGCTTCATGTTTATTCTTGCTTTAAATTAATTTGTAAGCTGTTTGGAAGAGCGGGGAAGCTTTGTTAATCAATTTTTAGCTGCTTTAAAATATCAGCTAATGTAGTGAAGTATTATAAATAACTGCATAAAATCTAGAACAACTTATTGTAAAAAACGAAGCATATTTAAAGTAAATTTAAAGCACATTTTTCAAAGTAGCATTTTTACTCATGATGGATATACTTGCTTGCAAAATAGTACAATTTGGCAACTCAGTGACCTGCTAATCGACAAACCAGCCTTATAAGGTTCTACTGAATTTGTTCTGCATCTTGCTTTAGAAATTGTCTGCAATTAGTAGATGCTAGCTATAAGCATCTATATGCTTATGTGTAAACTCTATTTGCTTATGTATAAATTAATTTTTAATAACTAGTTAGCTTGATGGAGCCATGAACTGAATTTCCTTAGTATGTTTGTTTCAAGTTTTTTGTACTTAAAATAATACATGTTTTTGCATGGCTGTTGTAAAGTACTGTTTATGAAAACCCCTAGAAAAACAAAAATACAGATCAAAAAACTGAAGTTTTAATTGTAAAGCAGATGTGCAACACATCTCACTAAGTGAGGAAACCAAACCTGCACACTGTCGTTGCTGAAATCCCTTAAGTGTAATAAAAAGTTGTTTTTCCTTGTGGCAGTGAGTTGTTTTCTGCCTTGGAGCCCTAAGGTTGGTCTGGCAAGCTGAAGAGCAAGGACAGATGTTTTGCAGTGGTAATTTCCAGTTGGATTCTTGAACATGTTGTGTTCTTGGGTCACAGCTCATAATGGGTAAAATTGAGTCTGAGCTTCAGCAAGGAGCTCGTAGGATAGCTGGGATTGGAGAGATACTGCATCCTGTGCTTTCTGTGAGAAAATATTCCTTGTGCTATCTGTAAAATTCAGATTAGGTAGCTGCTCTGAAGTGCTTCCTTTAAACTATTCCCTTATAAATTATTTTACCAAAATGTTCTCACGCAGTTTATCTAATCTCCTGAAGTGAACATGAAATGGTTAGTGTTGGCTTCCAAATTGAATTACAATCTCAGTTTCAAATTTAGGCTGATTAATCCTACGTTAGATTGTAATTATCAGCATTGCCAGCAATAGGAGTACTTGGGACGAGACAAACAATAATAAATATATATTTATGTTTAATGTAACAGCAGAAGGAGGGGAAATGGAATAGACAGGGTAGCTTAAATAAAAATGAAATTATATTCAGAAGCATCATGGAGGTAAAGGATGATAAAGGGGAATAAAAACTGAGATCTGAATTTTGAGATTTATAGAAGTTCATCTGGGTAAGAATCCAGGCTGCCTCACCTCAGGCTCTGAGGAAGAGATGATTCATTTAGGCTTATGGTTTTGTTGAGAATGTCCTTTTGTACTTCATGTTATAGAAGGGGTGATGATGATGATGACTCCTTTGTCCACTGCAGATCTGTTTTCTTCTGCAGTGCTGCAAAAATGAATTTAATACAGTTACCTGTACTGCTTTCTTGTCTTCTGTGCTTATGTTTTGCTTTGCTTTCTGTCTTATTTGGGATGCAACATATGATTGGCATATGAGACTAAGCTGGTATTCTTGGATCTCAGGAGCTCTTTTTAATTGTTAAACTTTGCCTTCTTTTTTTTTGGCCAAGTTTTACCTACCTTGTTTCCATTAAATGCATTGTAGAGCAGGTGAACATACTTTAGATACGATTCTCCTGGATATGTAAAATTTGAAATGGTCGTGAAGAACCTGTTGGGTAAAAAAAAAAGCTATAGAAGTGTTTGAGGGTTGTTGATAGAACTATCCTATGATATTAATAAGGATAGGCATAAAAATTATTTTTTTGTCATAGATGTTTATTCATGCTTAAATCTACTTCTCTTATATTAAAAACTAGCCTTTCAGTAGCATTGCTTTGGGGAAGAAAGTTTTCCAAAGTAGGCAAAAACTGCGTTTCAGAGAGAAAAACAAAACTGTAGCTTTCTTTTTTAGGATCAAGAAGCGGGAAAGGGAAAATGGTTTCCTTGTATTTGACTGTGCTGTTGGATGGAAGACAAAGCTCAGTCTCTCTTGCTGACTAATGTCATCATCAAGGCATTTTTTTCTCCCACAGAGCAATTTTGTCTCCATTGAGACCCCCACAGCCATTGGCAAGACCATGGCCCGAGATTAAATCTCACGCTTGGGTGAAATTCTAATGACTGTAATTGTTTCCTCTTTTTAAGTTTGTGGTCCCTTCATCAAAGAGTGGTGCGGAAATTATGCATTTATGTTGTAAAAAGAGAGGTCACGATTACCCGAAGCTGCGGTTGACTTGGGGGATTCTGTGTCGTGTTCTGGCAGTGGTTATCCACGCTGACATTGCAGTGTGAATGATTTAAAGAGTGGCTTCCAGTGTATGTGCAAAGCACCTTTGTGTGTGTGGCACAGCTCTGTCCTCTCTGGCTCTGTGCTGTCCCTGTCAGGTGAGCACAGCAGCAGCTCGTGTGTGTTGATCACCTGCTGGAACAGGAGGGAAGGAGTAATAAATGTGTGCTGAGGGAGGTTTCTGTGAATGATCCTGTGCAAAGGGGCTGGGACTCGTCAGCAAGTGTTATTGTTAACCCTCACAGTGCTTATCGGAGCTGTTCAGCACCAGTGGGACGGTGCTGGTTGTGGAGGGACCCAGCAGAAGTGTAATGTGGATATACAAAGAATTAGACAACTTTGTAGAGATAAATAACCCCATCCTGCAAAATTGGAATGTATGTGTGCAGCAGTGCTGCTGTGTGATGGAAAGATTCAGATAAGTATTTCGTGTTATTTGGCTTTAGAGTGCAGTTCTGTATCTACACAATTTTGGGACTATACTGTCCCCTAACTCTGAAGATTTATGAAAAAAATGATGAACAGTGCATTAAGTAGAAAACATTTTGAGTTTGTACTCTAATTTAGGAAGTATCCATTAAAGATGTCAAAAGAATTGACCAAGACACATTTCATCAGAGAATAAGGAAAATGGTTCAAATAGCATGCATTAACTGTATTAACTGTTGTTATTGGATGCTGAAAATTTTCAGGATAACACAATGAAATAATCAAAATGCACTCATTTTGGGGATGTTATTCTATTTAGAAGCTTTATTTAAAAGAGTCGTACTTTAGTCCCAGTTTCTCTTTATGCACTGTCTTGTTTCTGGTAGAATAAATAAATAAGAATAAATAAGTGAATGAAAAATCTGTTTCTGCTAAGAGGATGCTAAACTGGAGTCTGATGTTAAACTGGAGTCTGATGTTCTCTAACAATAACAAATTAATTTCTGGGTCAGAAGCTTTGTACAATGTAGATGCAGTAAAAGCAGCCAAGGTGAGCTCAGCTGCAAGAAGCCATTTGTGAGAACTTACCATAAGAGTTGTGTAGTTAAGTTGTGGTGGAGATAGGGGATACTTGGGCATAGTCTACAGGTGTCAAATGTGATTTTTAAAATAGATTAGCAAAATATAAAGCCAGTTGTTCAAAATTAAATATATTTTTTACATAAAAATATGTTTTCCTGCTAAGTGGTAATGATCATTGTAAAATACTTCAAATGAATGAAAATTTCTGTTAACTCTGAGCACTCAAAAAACGAGCTTTAATTTAGCAAGGCTGTTTCTTTCTTGGTGTTTTCAGCATTTTATTAAAGAGTTACTAGTACTCTTATATTATACATTCACTTACCTTAGTGATGCATTTACTGTTAGAGATAATACTGATTTATTGAATTTGGCTGATGCTGAGCAGTTTCAGCAGATTTTTTTTCTTGCTATATAAGAACACGAAAGAAAGCAGTAGAGAGGTGTTTATAGCCTTGGCATAATTTTAAATTATAATCTTATCTGATTTTTATGGGGAAAAAAAGGAAAGAAAAAGAGGCTTATTTGTGTTCTTTTTGTTGTTGCTTGATTTTGTTGTTGTTTTCTTTCCCACCGCTTTGGACTTTGAGAATTCCTTTCTGAAGTCCCGACTTTGTCTGCAGAACATCAATGGCTCATGGAGTGCCTCTTTCAGCTACAGGGTAAAAAGCTCTGTAGCAGGCTAGTGTGGAAGCTTGTATGTAGAATAGATTTTTCTCTGTGTTCATAAGCTGAATTTTGTGAATTCTTTGAATTTTTTCATGTTCTGGCAGTTCCAGAAATGAATTAAAAGATCTTATTTACTTAAAGGGATGTCAAGGAAGAAGGACAAGAAGAGGGACAGTATAGTGTAAAATGGGATTTCTTGATGTTTATATGCTGTCCTTGCCTGTTTGAATAAGAGGGAGAAGAAAAGGATCTTGATACTTTAGAAAACTGCCCTTTTTTGTTTTGTATTGTAATGGGGGTTAAATTTAAGCGGGCACTGTTGGACTGAGAGTTACAGTGGTTTGTGGCAGGAGGAGTTGGGTTGCTGATAACCCACATTGCTTCACTTCTGTTTGTTTCATGTTTTCTGTTTACATGTTTTTAAGTTATCTGATGGGTTTGCTTCCAGATTTAACAGTATCCAAGCCTGAGTTCCAGTTTATTAACACAGCTGCAGTGCAATAGGCTTCTCTGCCTGCCCAGTGCTGGAGCAGAACGAAGAGATTGATGCTGCTCTCTTGGGACTGAGAACTTCAAAGCTCTCATTTTGCTGGTAAAGCCCTTCTAAAACTTGTGTACTTTGAGATGTTGTGATTCAATTTTCCATGGACTGACAGAATCTAGGTCCTGGAGAGAGGCAAGTCTTCTCATTGTACACTGAATTCTTGTCTTTCTGAGTAACAGAAAACATTAGGTATGTTTAAAACATGGTGACTACAGATGAGAAAACTGTTTTAAAACCTTTTTTCCCCTCTTGTGATGTCTCAAGTTTCTCTCCAGCCCCAATGAGTACCTTGGTTTTAACAGGATGCTAGAGGTAAAAAGCATATACACAGATGTTATTATTACTTTATTAAGGGAGGAAAAAATTAAATATCTGTTCTTGTGATTATTTGATTTTTTTTCTTCTGTGTGCATCAGTCATTAGATGGTTTAATTTTATGTACCTATGTATCTTTTTTCCTCTTTATATGCTTTATTTCAATGCTATATTTTTACAAAATGGCAAGATAATTTTTTCCTCAAAAGCAAATTAACCATGACATTTTAAACATAATTAATAAAAATAATGTATTGGAAGTACTTTAAGGAAATCTTCTAACAAAATTTAAGTCTACAGTAAATTGTCAGTAAGAATATACTTAATAAAGTTCCATTGTATTTCTCTTCTGTTATTATTATATGATTCTTCAATAGCAGTTGTCTCCATCATTTAATGCGAAGGTTGAAGTGGTTAGATAATAAATTAAGTATATTTACTTAAGTTCATTTGAAATTAAATTCTCATTCTGAGTTTTCCCTTGTTCTGTAATTCTGGTTCTTGCTGTCAGTTTAATTTAGAATCCATTGTAGTCTCTGAGTCTACAAGATATGAATAGGAAAGAAGACCTAAGAAAATGTGAAAAGCAATAATTAAAAATATAAAAAAGGTTTGTACAAGGCAAGAGCATCTGAGAAGGTGTTTTGTGAAAGAGTGAAGTGTGTAATCTTAAAATATTATTAGTATACTTGATATACTTTTGATCTTGTTTTGTATTCATGCTTAGGGATTTCTTCTCTTAGCCACAGAGGTTCGATTAGCAAGGGCAGATGACTTTACTGGGCTTCTGGGCACTTCTTTTCCAGAGCCCCGTCCTAGCTAGAGAGTGATGGCTCAGTGCATCCACTTGCTGCTCTGAATTTTTGCTGGGACTGGTGTTCTCTTGCAATGTGCAGTGAAATGAAAATACACTGTTACAGCTTTGGAGTAGCAGCATTGGTGCCTTTCACTCCATGTTATTTTCTTGTTTTCCAGGATTCTTGTTTGTTGTTTATTTCAAGTGAATAACTTGAGCAGTGCCAGCATTCCTGAGAGCTGGTCACATGAGCCTGGCAGAGCAATGTGTATTCTGAGCAGACTTTGTTTTCTGTAGGCGTTCTTCCCACTTCCCTGGGGATGCTGTCAGCCGGTGCTTTAACTTGAAAACTTAAATTTTGATTTGTGAGAAAAAAGAGGTTTTTAATGATTAAATGAAACAGGAAGGGCGAGTGTGGGTTGCAAAACTGGGAGACCTGTTTTACTTTGCTTACGATGATCCTCCTTTGTCACAGTTCTGTTCTTGTGGAAGGTTTTGATCTTGAGTGATGTTTTGCTTAACTGACAGGTGTTACTGCTCACAAATTCAGCATGCACAAACTGCCACTGCTGCTTGTAAAATGCTTGTTCCTTTGTGTCAGTGCTGGTATTTTATTCAGTTCTTTGCTGATCCTGGAGGAGATGCTGGAAGGACTTGCTCTGAATTATACTGAAATATCTATGATTAGGTAATCATATTCTGGTTTATATAGTGTTTCAGCTGTCCTACAAAATCTCTATGTCAGGTTGTGTTGAACAATTTCACTTTTGGAAACTCTTCAAAATACATAATTGAAAACTTTTCTCCTATATTTATGAGGGCTTTTAGAGATAAAGGGCCTGGTTTTGTATGTTGATGATTTTTATATGTTCACCTTATAGAGATCTATGCTTTTCTAAGTATAAAATTAGAAACAACAAAATAACGTGATTGTGTCAGAGATTAAAATACTTTAATTATATTAGGAAGCAAGTCTGTGATTTAGTCTGTGAGCTCTGTAAACCTAGGGCCTTGTTTTGTCTTTATCTGTGAGGTGCCATGCACATTTGAAGCTTTGTAGAAGTATAAATTCAGTGCCCAGCTGGGTGTTCTGAATCCATGAAGCCTTGTACAAATGAATTTAGTAAGGGAGACTGCAGGATTAAGGTCCAAACCAGTATAAAGTCAGAGTAGGTCTGTATTTGCTCCTTGGCTGTAAAGGTTCATTCACATGATTGTCTAATTTTAAATAATAAACATAATTCAAAGCATTTAAAGTATTTTTTTAATCTAGTATTCTACCAGTGAAATTGGGATATCTTTGTGGCACTCACTCTGCTGTAAAATTTTTTTAAAGAAGTCATCTGGCTATAAATCATGATAACTTAGATTTTTCACCTTTCTCCTATTAGTACTATGGAAAACATTTACTCAGGCATTGCTACTGTCTCTTATCTTGGTGTGGTTATAGATCATTAAATTCCAGCCCCTCTTAACACAGTATAAATTCTTGGCAAGTATTGTTCCTAGTTTTATTTAGTAATTAAACTTTGCACAGCTTTCCTCTTTTACAGTGAACATCACCTTTTATATTTTAGTGGACTTTTATTAATTATATGGAGAATGTAATAATGTGAAACACAAATGCCATCCACCCTGCAATTTTTGGTGTGCTTTGTGGTGTTGGCAGTTGAGATAGCATATCCACGTGATATAGTTTGTTTTGTCCTGAAGTACTGGGATGTGAGATTTACATGACTGTTGACCCCTTGGGACTGTTCTGAAATGAGGTGTGTATCTTCTGCAATTCTAGTCAGCAAAATTTTAAATGAAAATAAATACAGTATCAGAAGCCCTTGTGCTGGCCTGGCAGGAGGTATGAAATGGTACCACGTGCTTGATAATGGCCTCAGAGAAGGGTCTCTAGCACAATGTGATCTGACTTAGTGGAATGACAAACTATGCAAAATGCTTGCTATTGTCTCGATTAGGTTGTGAATTGTTGGGCAGGGCCTGATGTCTGCCATGGACTGAAGGCCAGAGAACTAAATACAAAATAAATCTTTAATGAAATTTGAGTGGTGAGTCCAGTTTATCTTTTAAGACAAACAGAAGTTACAGCCTTTGTGTACAAACAGAAAACTCTGTTAAAGTGAACTGAGAATAAACTAACAGATCACTGCTTCGACTGTGATTTTCAAGTGATAAATTTGTGGTGATTTTTCCATATAAAAACTTCCCTTGTTAGTTCAGTATAAAATCTTAAAACCTTAGCCAGAACAATTTAATGGCAACATTAACTCTTCAGCTACCTCTCTGCTGAAATTTGCAAGTTAGCAAAGCACTTAATATGTAGCATGGCAGCAAGTCAGGGTAACTGACTGCTGCCTAGAATGTGTCTGGAAAAATTGTTTTCCAATATATTGCTTGTTTCCTTTGGCTCTAATTATCTGTGTGCACTGCAAAGAATTAAAGTATTCTGTTTCTCAGAACTGGCATCTTTAATGTGTTTGGGACTGATTTGTTTGAGATTTCTTTCTGCGTGCTGCACTGCTATAGCTGTGTAGTAATGTGGGTGCTTGAAATAAAGTTTAACATAGAAACTGAAATCATTTGCAGGGTGTCTTTCTTGAGAACAACCTTACTTTTTTGACGTGGATCTATTTTTCATCCTTAATCCAATTACTGTTCTTGTAAGGATTATAATTCTTGTTGGTGTTCGTTGATAAAGAAGGTTTGAGAGTTAGAGTGGTAGTTTAATAGAAGTCTCACAGAATTTTGTATCACGACATTGAATTAATTTCCCATGTGTGTGGAGTTGTATGTTGAAATATAAGACACAAGAAGTAACCTAATTGTTCTCTCTTTGTATTTCCATTTGGTTATGTTCTGCAGCTGAAATACCAACACAACAATTTTTGCATTACTGTCACAGAAATCCAGAAACTTGCACCAAAATTGGGGTTTACTGTGCTCCAGTGTACAGAAGACTGTAAGGCAAAATGTAACATAGTTTTGATGACTTGAGGTAGTTGTCTTCCAACTTCCCACTAGGTGTTAGTAACTCTTCTACTCATTCTACATTGACCTGCTTAAGAGAAGCAAACCTGTGGTTGAGTGTATGAAAGGGATATATGTAAGAGATTTTAACTGATACAGGCATGTTTGTTGTTGTTAGTTTTAGGGGTGTTCTTCTTTGTTCCTTGTTCTTCCCCTCCATTTGATTCTCAGTTGTTGTGAGATTTGCCCTTGCTTGATTGACAAATTTTGAAACTGTCCCCATAGCATTCTGTCGATGCAGGTGATGAGCTGGCTTTGCAGCCTTGGTGTCACTGTGCAGCTGGGCACCACGTTTGTGTTTTGGGCAAGCTGTCCTCACTCCTGGTCAGAGCTGGGGCTCTCTTGGAGAGGAACTTCTTGACCCTTTGTACTTTGTACAGTGCTGGCCTCGCAGGCAGACTCTGGAGCCGTTGTGTGGAATGCGTGTCTAATGCGTTCCACTCGGACCTCAGTTCCATTCCATAATGTTAGCTTTAATTGGCTGTTTTTAAACTTTCATGTACAATTTGGTTGTACACGGTAAATTACCACCCTCTTCGCCTTTTCCTAGGAGCACGAAAGTAGAATCCAGACTCTGCTTTCCCGTGCTGCCTTTTGGTATTGCCCTTGAGCTCTTTTATGACAGCACTGGTGGGTAGTGTTTCTGTCTGAGGACAGACTTTCTTTCTAGTGGGGTTTTTAAAACCTCTAATCTTCCAAAGACTGTATCTTTTAAACATTGTGTTGTATTTTTGATCTGAATTCTGCATTTGGAAGTTTAAAAATAATTAATGCTTCTTGCCCAAAGAAGTATCCCAAATTAATAACTGTTGCCTAATTCTTAGTGTGACTTGATAGCCAGTGTGTCCTCCAAGTGATTTTTCTCTTCATTTAAATATTCCTGTATTTTAATTTAATTACTTTGTTTGAGTGCACAAGGACTTCAGAGCAGCATCAATGATATATCCAAGGCTGGTCTTTACCGTGTAAGAATGCCTTTGTAGGTGCTTCTGAAGTGTCAGAATGAATAGAATGAGAGTCTGTTACTATATGGGTTTCATATTGGCTTAAATGCTTGATTGGAGCATCACCAGAGCTATTTTTGAGAAAGAGGGGTAGTTGAGTTACATGAGGAAAATAATTGGCAGTGCTGCATATAAAACAAATTTTGCAGTTCAAGCTCAAAACAGTGATGAGTCCCTTAGTTTGTACTTAGTATGAATGAGGTAAAACAAAGCCTGCCTTTATTCTCCACATCAGGCTTATGAGCTCATGGTTTGGCTTTTCCTTTCCCCTCCCTTTCTGACATGGGCTCTCATCTTTTTTTGCCTTGCTAAACGGACAGTAACTCTCCACAATATTTTTAATCTCAACAAGATGTCCAGTGTCTGATGATGCAAAAGTGTTGCATCAACAAAGAGGGGATGATAGCTGGAGCATTCCAGGTCTGACATTTTTGGCTGAGTGGCTGTGTATTGTGGCCACTGATTCCTCCCGGCACAGCATGCTTGCTTGGGGCAGGAGACTACTTTTCATTGACTCCTGTTGTGTGGCTCCCTGCTCCTTGTTTTAGGCTTCCCCAAGAAGTTATGACTGAGAGTTTCATGGTTTTAGATGAAAGAGCTGTTGTCTTACTGAATTATCTTCTTTCTGTCTATATTTAAAGCAAAGTTGGCAGGTAAAAAAAAAAACTGATACAGTAAAACAAAAGCTCTCTTATGATAATATCTGAGTCTAGATTAGAATAAAAGTGAAATAATGATTTAATATTTTTTTATTTACCCGTGTTTGTTGAGGCTGCTTGCTTACCTGTAGTCCATTGGCACCGAGCAGTGGAACTGACCTTGTTCCATTGAACTTAAGATGGGTTCCTGAGCCCTAGTGGGGGGATGCTTTTAAAAAGTAAGGACTTAATAACTTCCTCATGACAGCTAAACTTCTTGAAACCATATAAAAATCTGCTTATACCATAGTTCAGCCTTGCACTGGTTTTCTTGTGTGAAGAACCTATCAGAAATTGATCTATAAGCTTGTTGTTCCCTAGACATGCCTGTTTGTTGTGTACCACTGTTCTTGTTTGTAGTCTGTGTTCCTTCACAGCATGAAACCTTCAGCCACCTCTGCAGCCTTGTCTTACACTGTTCCCATCAGGTAATTCTTCCAGTCATGAAGCTTCTCCCAGTTTAATAAAGGTAAGGTGGGATAATTTGTTGATTGCTACCTAGAAGCCGTTTAGGTTATTAACCATTGCAGGAGGGGAAATTAGGGCATGGGTTTGGTGTCTTTTTTTTTTTTTCTTTTTTTTTTTTCCCCCCCAATCTTATTTTTGATGCAAAGGCAGTTCTGTCGCCAGGCAGTCCAGCATGCAGAGACTCTCCCCCCCTCCATAAAACAATGAGCACATTCAGGCACAACTAGTGTTTTCAGTTATTAAAAAACGGAGCCGTCTGTCTCTGCCTGTGACTTTAATCTTTAAGCCTTTATTCCCTGTACCCCACCCCCTCTTTCTTTCCCCAACCTTTTGTTTGTGAAGTGCAGAGCTACAGGATATGTGGGCCTGGAGTTTCTGAATGTGTTGTACGTTCCCCTGGCAATTCCCCTGACTGATGTTATTTCAGTATTGTGGAGGGTGAACAGAAAATTAAAGAATAAATTTTTAATTGCCCCTAGCAATCTTCAATTTTATTTATTTTGAGGACAGGGGAGAAGAAGAAAAAAGAAAAAGCAAAATGTAAACTCTTAATTTTTTATTTTTTTTTAATCTTGTTTCGCATTCTTAGATGAAGCACATCTGAGAGCTGTGCAGGAATACCTTCACATACTCTACCATAACTATTTTGGTAGGACAATGTGTTGCATGCAGTATTGTAAAAACATGATAGGACTGGATTTTAATACAGAAGAAGCTCTTTAATGCAGGGTGCAAGACCTTTGCCTACTTTATTTCAAAGACAGGGACAAGGTAGCTTATTGCTTGTAACGATTTAAGAGCAGAATCACATACTCTTCTTTTTCAGCTTTGTAAGAAACACTGGGGTTTTTTGTAGAGGAATATTTAGAATGGGATGAGTTGGAGTTTTACTTTTGGGCTTGGTAACTTTGTGACAGAATTGTTTAGGAAAATTTATTTTTGGTAATCTTGTAGAAGTATGCTCTTGGTCTGTATAAGTTTTTAAATAAATTTCTTACTAGTGGTGGTTCAGCTATCTAAAGCTGCAGGTGCAGTGTGCTTGAATTGACAGAGGGGTGGAAAGAAGAGAATCCTGTAGCAAATCTCTGTGATCAAGGTGATAATTTGTGTGTTTCTTGGGGATTCCAGTGTGCTCCATGATTTCCAGAGTAGTTGGCCTAAAACACTGAATTTAAGTAGAGAAAAGTTAATTGGAGTCAAGAATTTCAAGGTGGTTCAGCAATATCTTTCAGGTACAACTTCCATATCTGTACCTGTTTTTGACTGCATGCAAACTGCTGTTTATAGGTTTTGGAAGTTTGGAGTTGCATATCTAAATGTATATTCAGGTCTGTCTACCTGTGTGATGGTCCTTATCTCCAAGGACTGCTGCATGGAGCTTTTCTTTAGACTGATCTTTCAAGGATTGGCAGAAGAGTGAGCAAGAATTTACAGTGAAATATCCTCTGGCTAGGCAGGACTTGAAGAAGTTAACACAAAAGATAGCAAAAAAGTCTCCTTGTCATCTAATATTAAACTGATAAAAATATGCTTAAATAAATTCTAACATGTTCCAAGATGTTTATAATTCAGTAATTCTCCAAAGCACCCTGAGGGAGTCAATAGATGCACTGTATTAACAGTTCTCCACTCCTCTGGGAAGGAAAAAGACAACTAGTTGGTCATTAAGCATTAGCACATTCTTTTTATCCTGAGATTCAAGTATTAAAGTTGTGTATTGCTTGTGTAAGGATTTCTGAGGTGTGCTGGTTGTTTTTGTTACAACATGGGGGCATGGGTGTGATTGAATCGTAAATAGGCTGATGGAAAGATACCATGTTGTACAAATGTTAAAAGGACTTGAAAAGTTGAAGAGCTGAGTGTGGAGTAGTAGTGACAGAGAACAGAATTTATAGAAACGTTGTAGTTACTGTTCATGAGTCTGATTTTGCTCCGTCTCTGTGTCCATACTGGATTTGTATGTAATAGTAGATTCAAATATGGACAGAAATAAAACCACATTAGTTAGGAAACATTTCAGTTGGTCTGGTCTTGGAAATCAGAGTGTTAAATTGTCTGAAAAGCTAATACAGGGGTTAATTTACTGAAGTAGCTCACTGCTTTGAGGGAAAATGTGTGCACCAGTGGCTGTTTATGTGCTTCTTTCCCTGAAACAGGGTCGGAAAATAGTTATTCCACTAATTTTTATACTGCTTTTCTCTTTCCAGTATAAGCCTGGTTTTGCATGCCTTATCATTCATAGTGAAAGGCATACTGGTACAGGCTGCTGCTGGCTCTGGCCTGAGCATCCTGTAGTGTCAGGGAGGCAGCAGGAATTTCTGTGGTTGTAGGTACCACAGAGGCTTTCACTCAGTATTTGTCTCCGCACTCCAGTTAGTGTCTGTTTCTGTGTGGTGTGAACTGAGCTCTTAGAGATGGAGCAGAAGACTCCAGATCTATGGACGTCAGTCAGAACTGGAGATGGGCTCATGTCCTCACTGGTGCAGGTTCAGTGCCTTTGCAGTTCTTCCAGGTGTTTGATTCTTTCTATATTGCTAAGCTACTATATTCTCTTTCAGGTCTTGGAAATAGCTTCAAAGGTGGTGTCTGTCTGTAATCTTTGAAAGATGCAAAGGACAGAATGGTCATACTTGCAGTTATATTTTTTGCAACATATTTAACATTGTCACGTGCAAATATAATTACTTTTATTTTCTTGAAACTTGGCTGGGGATCTTGTAGAGAGCAAACATAAAGCTGATATGGGTCAAGACTATAAAAAGGGTATTTTTTTTCTTCTTGGTCCTTTGACCTGTTTGCTTTTCAGTGTTTACAGTAAAGACTTTATGGACCATCAGGGACCATTTATGGTCACTATGTAAGGCCCAAGTGTAATGTTACCTTGCATTTAACTCTTAAGAGCAGTGCAAAAACACATATGGCCCTGATACCAAAACAAAATACCTCTGAATAACAAGTCTGAAACTTGAACTAATCACTTATTAGGCACTAGGAAAGTTTACTACAACCCTGAGCACATATCATCTGAGGAGGTCAAAGCAGGGTTTTACAAGTATCC